>CAUYRH010029584.1:0-15699 GCA_963574655.1 Perodicticus potto
ACATGTTCTCCTTAGCAAAGTATCTCTAGAATGGAAGAAAAAGTATCCAATGTATACACCCCTAATATGAAGCAAATTTTTATCTTTCAAGCGAAGGCTACAATCCACTAATTGCACAATAAGATGGGGAAAGGGATGAGGGAGGGAAGGGGAGGGAGAGGGTGGGGGGGGAGAGGATAAAGGGTGAGATCACACTTGTGGCGCATATTTGAAGGGTCAGGAGAAAACTTCTAAATACAGATCAAAATTGTTTTCACATAGTAAATGAGAAAATATCATGAATGTTACATTAATCAGGTTGATAAAAATATCCCCAATTTTATGTGAAGCCCACACACTGTACTCCTTGCCTGAATTATTGTACACAGCTATGACTCAATAAAAATAAATAAATAAATAAATAAATAAATAAATAAATAAATAAAAAATAAACTTACATCCAAAGAGCCACCAAAGTCCATGTCAGCACTTACTTTTTACTATAAAAAAAAATATTCCAAGTATTAGATAAATTTAAGCTCACTCAAGCCCCGGAGAAAGTGATCAATGACAAGAAGCATAAATTAGAAAGTGGTGAAAAAAAATTTATTACTTTCCTTTATTTTAGACAGCGCACATATTATTTGAATGTAAGTGTCCAAGACAATTTCATTCTGATGAGAGAGAAGATAATCAGGTATCAGAAGGAAGCATGGCTATGTACCACCATTTCCTCTTAAAATGAGAAAATTTAATCTACATGTCAAAGATTAATTTAAAATCTCTTCTTAGAACTTATCAATTGAATTTAAGGTAGGAAACGTTATGTGTCACACTACTCACTGGGATTCACGAATGCTACAATTAAATTAACATTTTTTTAAGTTACAAGTATTTTTTTTAAAAAAAAATCAAGAAGCAGACCACAGGTAAGTGGTTGATAAATAGCTCGGGAAGATCTCTGACACACACACACACACACACACACACAAAAGAAAAAAAGTCAATAATTTTAGTAAACACAAAAATACAAAAGCTTATTCTTTAAGCTTTTGTATATTAAATTCAGTATAAATAATTTCTGTCATTTTATTTTTTTGTCAATTATATTTGGGGAAAATGTGGGATACTGAGAAAACTAGAAATGTAAACTTGACCATTCAGGGAAATAGAAAAGAAGGTATGTCCTTGAGAATTCATTTTATTTTACTGATTATTTCTAACTTTGAAAAAATACAGTTGGCTTTATCTTTTACCAGATTTTAAATGTTTTCCTTTCTATCCTCTCATCCCCAAAGTGAGTTAACACTACGCCCCAGATGCATGCCTGCTTCCTTTTTAGTTATTTGCGTATATGTAGTATAATTTCTCTAAGTCTGTTTCTTAATCTATAAAATAGGGGGAAAAGTGGTAGCTGTTTATATGCTTCCATCCAAAATTAAATCAGATACAATGTGCAAATTTCTTTCCATCATATCTGGCAATAGTAAGTAATCACAAAATAATAATTATCATGATGATTGTTTCAGTGAAAATGGCTAATATATACAGTAGAACATCCATAGTTGACCACCTCCCTCCATTGACCATCTGCTTAAGTTGATCTAATTTTCACAGATTGGACATGGAGCACATGTACATATCAGTAGGGTACTGTGAGCCTGTTCTTTATGCTGGCCATCTCCAGATATTGACTTGTTGTTAAAGTCCTTTGAGGGGGGCAATTTACCGAAGTTCTGTTGTATTATTTTCTATTTATAGGTTGTTTTCAGGCTGGAAAGGTTGTTAGGAGAATTACTGATGTTAATACAGTTGCTTGCATAGTAACATTTTGTCCTTTGGTGAAATCTTTTACTATCATCGTTCAGACTGAAAGTTCTACCCTCAGAGCAAGAAACTATGGATTTTAGTGCTGGCTGCCTGCTTTACCTTTGTGTATTGTTAGAGGCATACAGAGAGAAAATCACAACGTGTTCTGTGTGCTAAGCCAAGGATAAGAATTTTAGACTTTTTCTTAGTTGTGTAATTGGGGTGGGAGGAAGGGCAGTGGGTACTGAAGGACTCTGAACAGAGCCATTAATTATACTAGATGAACAGGAAGAATCATTTAAATAAGGGTAGGTGGGACTTGGAAGGCAGTCTGAGAGACTGCTGAATTAAGACAGGTCAGTAATGTTGTATGTGTGAAGACCATGGGAGTGAGGATAGAAAGACTATAGCACACACAAGAGAAATGCATGACATCTTATGCAATGATAGCAGCAGTTCTTGTAGACACCTTGGATAGCTGAGTCTGAAGAGACACAGTGTATCATGTGGAGTCTCATCTTGCTGGTTTCGGAGCCAGTGGTATGATAGAAGTGTTCATTCAAACGGAGCATACAGGAGGAAGAACACAGGTACAAAGAGGGAGAGAAAAAATTCTGCTTAATTTTTGCATATTTAAAAATATTCATGAGGCTTTTTTGTATCTCAGGAAACACAGAAATTGATGATGACTTAAGTGATCAGGAAAGCTTCATATGGGCTTTGGATCCAGAGTACTATATTGGAAGCTAAGCTCTGTCACTCACACTTTGTATGATCTTGACACAATTTATATATACTTCCTAAGCTTTAGTATTCTCATATATAAAATGGATGTTAAAATATCTGTCTCATTCTTTGTGTGTGTGTGGAGGGTTGTGAGACATAAAGAAAGAGAGGAAAAAATATATATGTGTGTGTATGCATGTTTTAAAAATCAGTTAAGGATGCAGTATATAGTAAGCTTTCAAAAAGTGGTAATCATCATTATTGCTATTATAATTTTTGGTAGAAACAGAAGCCATTTAAGTTAGGACTATATAAGGTAAATGTTGCCAGGAATGGCACAAGGCAGTTTACACATGTGACATACTCAAATATGTCTTGTTCCCACATTAAAGAAAGACGCAGAAAATCCAGAATTTGAAACTTGCCATATTCTTATCTTCTGATTCTCCTAATCCATGAATAAACAACCGGGAAAAGATAGACTCTTCAACAAATGGTTTTGTGTAAACTACATATCCATACGTTAAAAAGCGAAATTTTGGACACTTGTCTTTTATATACAAAAAAATAAACACACATTGAAGTAAGGACTTAATGTAATACCTGAAACCATAAACCTCCCAGAGGAAAACATAAAGAAAAAGTTCTATGACATTGGTTTTAGAAATAACCTTTTGAGGGGATAGCATAACAACCCTACAAGTAAGACAGCAAATATAAATGAGGAGGAGGGGCTAAATTGCACTAGAAAACTGCAGCACAGCAAAGGAAATGGGAAGTGGTCCAGAGAGAAAAAGGACACAAGCTGTGGAATGACTCAATAGAAAAAATATCTGAAAATCACATATCTGATGAGGGGTTGACATACAAAATATATAAGAATATATAAGATATATAAGAATATATCTCAATAGCAAAAAAATCCAATGATATAAAGGAACAACAAAGTTAAATAAACATTTTCCCAAAGAAACTATAGCCAAAGAAGACAGAGAAATGATTATCAGGTTTAGGAGAAAGTGTTCAGCATGACTCATCATCAGGGAAATGCAAGTCAAAGCCATATGAGATAACTTCTCATTCCTGGGGGGATGGTAGTTAACAAAAAAGCAAGAGATAACAAGTGTTCGCAAGAGATGGAAGAAAAGGAAATCCAGATACGCTCTTGGTAGGAATGCAAATTGGTACAGTCATTATAGAAAACAGTATAGGACTTCCTTAAAACTTAAAATATAGAATTCCCATATGATCCAACAAGTCTGTTTCTGCATATATATCTGAAAGAAATGAAATCAGTTTCTCAAAGAGACATCTGCACTTCCATGTTCACTGAAGCATTATTTGCAATAATCAAGACATGGAAGCAAGACAACTGTTCATTGACAGATAAATGAATAAAGAAAATTTAGTACACACACTATATATATCACAATTATGTATATACCATTGTATGCAGTATGTATATGCATATGTATCACATCTACATCTATATACACATACACAATACAAACACATCTGCTCTGTCAACTTCTATTACACATAATATTGGATGTCATGGCCAGAATGATTAATCAAGAGAAAGTAAAAAAGATGCACTTAGATCAAAGAGGAAGAAGTTTACTATGTATGTGTGTATGTAAATATGTGTGTGTTTATTGTTTACCTATAATAAAGAAGGAAAATTCCCTTTGCAACCCCACAGAGGAACATGGGAAAGCATTGATATTATGCTAAGCAAAATGGGCCTGTGATAGAAAGACAAACACTGTATAATCACATTTCTTTGTGAAATCTAAAAAAGTCAAATTCATAGAAGGGTGGTTGGCTGGGGGTGGAAGATCTGTGAAACAGAAAGATGTTGGTCAAAGACACAAAATTTCAGTTAGAAGCTGAATAAATTCTGGGTATTTAGCATACAGCATGCTGACTATTGTTAATAAAGTATCGTATACTGAAATTTGCTGAGAAAAGGTCTTAAACGTTCTCACCACACATGCACACAGACACTAATATAACAATGCAAAGTGACAGATGTGTTAATTAACAATGCGAAGTGATAGATGAGGTAATAATTTCATGGCGTACATTAAATAATCCCATTGTACATCTTAATGTATATAATTTTTATTTGTCAGCTATATCTCACTAAAGTTAGGAGAAAAAAAGAAATGTGTGGAGATTGCTCTTAGCAATAAAATTATTCTCTAATTTGAGAGACCCTCATAAAATTAACAATATTCTTAGAAACTTATGGAAAAATTAATTGTTCTATGATTTTGAAAATGAGCAGCCACTAGAACAAGTTTTGAACCTGTTCACTGAATAAAGGCAAGTAGTATCAATGAAGCAGCCTGCAGCAGCCTATCACTTCTGAAAGTCAACCCATTATCCATCACTCACTTGAATAAATATGCTACCAGTCCACCACAGTCGCCAGAACAAGAACTCTTCTACACATTACATCATCCCCTCAATCCCTTGAAAATTTACTAAGCTAGAACTCCACCTTTCTCTAAAACACTATATAATATCAACACTCTACACCATTCAGAAAGATTTGGCCTAACCAGTGTAGCTCTCTCTTAACAATAGGAAACAGTGCACTCTTTTTTTTTTTTTAATTTTAGATATTAAGGAGTGGTCTCGTCCTTTGACACCTACAAAAAGTTAAGTATTAAACAAAGAGCACCATATGAAGTATCTCATTTAGTCCTCAAATTGTATTATGAAATTAGTATCGTTAACCTTCATAGGAGGAAAATTGCCCTCAGGGAAATTTAAAAACCTGCTTAAAGCCCATATAACTATAAATGAAAACCAAAATATGACTGCATATATTTAAATCTTCAAAACCTGCACATTGTAATATACCAGGCTACTAAATATTATTGTATTTCTCTTAAATTTTCTTCATAACCAAATTTACATTTCTCAAAATGACTATTTCTCCAGTGGTCTCCAAAATTTATCACAAGGACTATGGAATATTTAGAAATTCAAGAACATTGTAGAACCTTTCAAATTAATGTGAATTTATTTATCAGCCTCATTCTATCAAAAAATGTGATTGTATTTATACACACACACATACACAAATTTACAAGATTATAAAATAATGTAATTCTTAAGCTAAAAGGAAGTTTGGAGATCAATTAAGCCTCCTACTTCACATTCCTTAGAAAGTAAAACAAAATTTTTTCTTCCTTTCTCTCTTTCTTAATTTCATTTTCTAATTATTGCACGATTCACTTACTTCTTCAGCTATGCCCCTCAATACCAAACATAGCACATACCTAATAAGCATGCTATCCTCCTTCCCTTCTCATGCCTTCCATCACTAATCCTATTGACAAACAGGATTGGCAATTAGAAGCCCAGGTTAAGATGGCACACTTATTTCTGTTTGTGCCATTGCCCCAAATCCTAGTTTTCCAATTGTTAGGTGGATTGAGCTACCTAACTTAATTTTGGTATGATTACACTTGAATAATCTCAGAAGCTCAATTTTCTTTTTTGTTTAAGAGAAGGATTTAATGGAAATTTCTGTCAAATATCTTTAAAGCAAAATCTCCAGTGATATAATTTGCTCTTTTGAATAGAAATAGTGACTATGAACTCTTTGTGGTGTATAGAATTGACTTCCTTAATCTTACAGCCTGAATTTCATCATCTACATTACTATTATCATAGAATTATATTAGATATTATAATGCTTAAGTTTCAAATAAATTTTTACTCCCTATAGTATTTTTTTTCTTTTTGAAGGGAAATAAATCAGCATTTATCATCCCCCCTCCTTTTTAAGTGACCAAAGCTCTTCATAAATGCATAAGATACTCTTTTACTTTTTAGAATTCAAGTTGATGCTTTTCCTACTTTTCTTGTACTGATCTCTAATTTCTATATGTGATTTTTTTTTCCTTTACTAGACTACATAATTCACAAAGCAAGAAACAAAGGAAACAAGAGCCTTAATTAACAATTGGATCAAAATAAATCAACAAAGACTAGTGAAGCCTCTTCCTTATTCTAAAATATATATATTCATATGATATGAATTTATCATATCATTTATGATATTTTATATATATATAAAATATATATATTCAATGATATATGAATTTTATATGCACCATCCTCTTTTGTTACTATGAGGGAGTGATCCATTTTAAGTTAAGTTTAACCTAAACTGGCCTCCTTATATATTTTAAATTCATCATAAAGGTACCTCAGTAAATTTTTAAACTGTAATCTAACTGGATATGTAAACACATTGTAACATACCCTATCCCAATCTAGCTGTTTTTCTACCTCATTTCCATTTTCTGTACACCATTTTCCTTCTTCTGTCCCTAAATCCTTTCCAACCATGTGGTAGTGCCAGAGTTACTCTGAACCTATTCTGGTTCAGAGGGCTGCCCTTTTTGTAAATTGTTGCTTGCTCAATTAAATGCTGTCAAATATGGTTAAAGTTTTCCTTTTAACAGATGATGTCATAAGTGGGTTCTGAATTAAAGCTTCCAGTGACCTCTAGAGGCATTCAGTAACCAAGCAAGCAAGAGTCTAACTGGGCTCGTGTGTTTGTTGCTGTCTTGCATCATCTGAGGATTGCAGATAAATTCTCTCTCACACTCTGAAGCTCCATGGGTTTTTATTGTGTAGTATCTGTGCGTGTTTGAGAAAATTTTTGATCTGTGTTGGGTTCAAAAGTCACAGCAGATACTAGCCTGGGTCCAGAATTGAATTAGATCTGATAATTGATAGTTTTGGATCCACTTAGAGGCCTCAGGTCTCTAACTGGTTTAGATAGTAATACTCCAATACTGCAGGGGAAGCAAACTTTGGCATTCAAAAATTCAAGGAGATTTTTGTGTTCTGTCCTCTTTTTTCTTTTTTCTGTGTTTCAAAGTAGGAAAAAAAATTGCTTATTTAATCAAAGGGATCTAAGAATGAAATCCAATATAACAATAAAATTCTTAATTTAAAAAAACTGAGTACTCCATCTTCCAGCTACACATACGTATACACACTCTCTCTTTCACACATGCATACACGTATTTGACCTCTGAAGCAGCAAATCCTTCAAATCTTACTGAGAGGAAAGCTGATAAAATATTACTAAATTAATTTAAAATTACAGTGGAATATTCCAAGTGAACAACACTACAATTTAAGAATTGCATTTGAAAATGAGGTCTCTCCAGTTGTGATCATGTGGGGAGGCCTATTGATGTGCAGAAGCTTCTAAAATAATTTCACTTTTTTTATTGCCTCTCTTAAAAGACTCTATATAAAATGAAAATAAAGAGCTTAAGTAATTAATTGATGACAAAAACCTGCTATTTTTTTGGCTTAGGTACCATGACACTCTAAAGGTAAAAAGAAAACTATTCTGAAAAAAGTTATATAAAGTGTAGGCACTCAGGACTGTTGCAGCCCATATAGCCTATGGCTAGGAGTGAGAGTTATAAGAAATACCTGTATAGTTCAATAATGGAACACCTGGGTGGAAAGGGAATGGAGAGGGATTTAGCTCGCCTAACAAGCACGAGGACTCGCGAGACGAGGGCAGTGGTGAATTGGCAGTCTCTACACCTGTGGTGTTGAGAAGCACGAGATCAGCCTTATATTAGGCTGGAGGAGCAGGCAGTCAAGGAGCATGCACATTCTAACACGGACCCACTTACTCTGACTCTGTCTCCTCTCTTGCCTGCAGAATGTCAGCATGGCGTCTCTCTGCTGAAGATTACCAAGCTCTGCTAAAGACTAAGATCTATCTTTCTAAGAAGACTGATTTTTTTTCTCTCTCTCTCTAGCTAAGGGCCCTGATACAGGACAAGTAGATTTACTATTTTTTACATTATCCATGCTAACTTCAGGCATAGAAAATGATTTCATTTTTCTATTTCTTAATGTGCTACAACCCGAATTCAGTAATTTTGGCTAAGAAACTGACCTAATTTAAAACATTGCTTAGTAAACTACTAAGAGTGCGAATCCATTTTTCTGCCACTTAGCTGTCTATTTTGAAACCCTTTTACAAAGAAATTTCCATCCATTAAAAAACTGTTTGTAATGCTATCTACCTCTGTATACCCAAAGGAGAGAAAAGACTTAGTCACAGAAACAAATCTTACCTTTGTTTAAAGTGCTTATCAACAAGCCTAAAAATAGACTACTTCTCCATACTTTTCATTCTGGTAGCCCTATTCATAACATGATCCATCATGGAATTCTCAATATGGTACATACACTCTGATCCTGAAATAAATCAATTTTTAAGTACTTCCCCTTATTTCTTATTACTATAATAATTTTAGTCATCTCTAATAACCTATTTCAACTTTTCATTGGATGAGAAGGAGTAGGAATTATTTCCTTCCTACTGATCGGGTGATGATATGGCCGAACAGATGCAAATACAGCAGCCCTACAGGCCATCTTTTTCAACCGCATTGGAGATATCAGACTTATCCTAGCAATAACCTGATTCCTACTCTACTCAAACTCATGAGAAATCCAACAAATAATAATCCTCAAACCCCATAGCGAAACCTTACCCCTAATTGGACTCCTACTAGCAGCCACCGGCAAATCTGCCCAATTTGGCCTACATCCATGACTCCCATCAGCAATAGAAGGACCAGCCCCACTCTCAGCCCTACTCCACTCAAGCACAATAGTAGTAGCAGGAAGGGTATTCCTCCTGGTCCGATTCTACCCTTTAATAGAAAATAAAAAACTCATTCAAACCATAACCTTATCTTTAGGCGCTATCACCACCCTATTCACAGCAATCTGCGCCCTAACACAAAAGGACATTAAAAAAATCGTAGCATTCTCTACCTCTAGCCAACTTGGACTAATAATAGTAACCATTGGAATTAACCAACCCTACCTAGCTTTCCTCCATATCTGTATCCACACTTTCTTTAAAGCTATATTATTTATGTGCTCAGGCTCCATTATTCACAACCTGAATGACGAGCAAGATATCAAAAAAATAGGAGGCTTATTCAAAACCGTACCATTCACTGCTTCTTCCCTAATAATTGGTAGCCTAGCCCTAACCGGCATTCCTTTTCTAACAGGATTTTACTCCAAAGACCTGATCATCGAAAGAGCAAACACTTCTAATAGCAACGCCTGAGCCCTACTAATCACTCTTATTGCCACCTCCCTTACAGCTATCTACAGCACACACATCAGTTTCTTTGCACTTATAGGACAACCATGATTCCCCATGATAATCACTATCAAGGAAAATAACCCCTTACTCATTAAACTCAATTAAACATCTAGCAATTGTCAGCGTATTCGCCGGTTATCTTATCTCTAACAACATCCCACCTACAACCACCCAACAGATAACTGTACCACCCTACTTAAAACTCACTGCCATAGGAGTTACAATTTTAGGATTCTCTTTAGCAATAGAAATGAATCTAATAACCACCTACCTAAAATTCAAACCCACTCACCCACACTACATTTTCTCCAACTCCTTAGGAGTCTTCCCAACAACACTCCACCGATTACTACCCAACCTCAACCTAAAATTAAGCCAAAACATAACATTCCCTACCACTAGACCTTTACTGACTAGAAAAATCAATACCCCAAAACCTAGCACACCTTCAAATATTAGCTTCAAAAACTGTATCTAACCAAAAAGGCCTGATCAAACTCTACTTCATTTCATTCATTATATCTGCCCTGCTAATCATCATACTAATAATTTTTAATTACCCTGAGTAATCTCAATAACAATAAAAATGCTAACAAACAATGACCACCCCACTATAACCAAAAATCAGTTACCATAACTGTACAAAGCCCCAGTACCTGCAGATTGAACACGAAAAGGCCCAATCCCCCATTCCATCAAAATTCATCACCAACTCCGACCCAAAATAATATCCTCCCTCTAATAAAACCAATAATATCTCTATCAACACACCCAGCAATAATGCCCCCCAAATTACCACACTTGAGCCCCAAGACTCAGGGTAATCCTCAGTCACCATGGCTGTAGTATACCCAAAAACCACTAACATACCCCCTAAATAAACTAAAAATACCGTCAACCCTATAAAAGACCCCTCAAAACTTATAACAATCCCACATCCAACCCCACCACTAACAATCAAACCTAACCCCCCCATAAATAGGAGAAGGCTTTGAAGAAAACCCCACAAACCCTAATACAAAAAGTACACTCAACAAAACACTATATATATCATTATTCTCACATGGAGTACAAACCATGACTAATGACATGAAAAATCACAGTTGTAATTCAACTACAAGAACCTAAAGACATTCACCCAAAAACAACAATGAGTATTCATTGACCTCCCTGCACCATCTAACATCTCATCATGATGAAACTTTGGCTCATTATTAGGACTATGCCTTATAGTCCAAATCATCACAGGACTATTCCTAGCTATACACTACACACCAGACACAACCACTGCATTCTCTTTGGTCACTCACATATGCCAAGACGTCAACTATGGATGAATTATCCGCTATCCACACACTAACAGAGCATCAATATTCTTCATTTGCCTATTCATCCACATCGGACGAGGACTTTACTATGGATCATTCAACTTTCTAGAAACCTGAAACATTGGAATCATCCTATTATTTACAGTAATAGCCACAGCTTTCATAGGCTATATCCTCCCATGAGGACAAATATCATTCTGAGGTGCCACTGTAATCACAAACCTCCTATCAGCAATCCCATATGTAGGCACAAACCCAGTAGAATGAATTTGAGGGGGATTTTCAGTAGATAAAGCCACCCTAACACGATTCTTTGCTTTCCACTTCATCCTCCCTTTCATCATTGCAGCACTCGCCACAGTTCACCACCTGTTCCTCCACGAAACAGGATCAAATAACTCATCCGGAATCTCATCAGAATCAGACAAAATCCCCTTCCACCCCTACTACACCATTAAAGACCTCTTAGGAGTAGCCCTACTACTACTGACCCTTTTCACCCTAGATCTGTTTTCCCCTGACCTATTAGGAGATCCTGACAACTACACCACAGCCAACCCCCTTAACATCCCACTATATATTAAACCAGAATGATACTTTCTCTTTGCCTAGGCCATCCTACGATCTATCCCTAACAAACTAGGAGGAGTCATAGCACTCGCACTCTCCATTTTAATCCTCGCCCTTATCCCCCTCCTCCACATAGCCAAACAATGAAGCATGATATTCCGCCCACTAGGCCAATGCCTATATTGAATACTAGTAGCTGACCTACTCACCCTCACATGAATTGGAGGACCCATTTATTGTAGAAAACCCATTTATTGTCATCGGCCAAACAGCATCCATCCTATACTTCCTAATCATTCTAATCCTCATGCCACTTACAAACACACTAGAAAACAAACTACTCAAATGAAGAAATAGTCCTAGTAGTATAACTCATTACCCTGATCTTGTAAATCAGAAATAGAGAACCCCCTCCCTAAGACACATCAAGGAAGAAGAACTCACAATTCTCACCCTCAGCACCCAAAGCTGAGATTCTAATTAAACTACTCCTTGCAAACTATCTGCATTCGACACAATCCAATTTTACTAACAGCTATGTTAGTACCAAAAACCCTAACCCTCAGAAATTTCCCCTATGTACTTCATGCATACTGTGCCCTTCCCCATTAATTAATACACTACATAACATACGTGCTTAATTATACATTATAGTACATATATGTATAATAGTACATTAATATCTTGTCCCCATGCATTTAAGCATGTCCATTATATCCTTAACAGTACATAGTACATTAAATCCATAATTGTACATAGCACATTAAGTCAAATCAATCCTTGTCACCATGCATATCACCTCCACTAGCCCACTCGCTTAATCACCAAGGCGCGAGAAACCATCAACCCACTCGGAAAGTATACCTCTTTTCGCTCCGGGCCCATCCAACTTGGGGTGACTATTGTGAAACTATACCTGGCATCTGGTTCTTACCTCAGGGCCATAGATCTAAGATCACCCACTCTTTCCTCTTAAAGAAGACATCTCGATGGATTAATTCCTAATCAGCCTATGCCCAACAGAGTTACAATCAACTAAGTATTTCATACATATTAAACATGGGTTAATTAATTCATGCTTGAGGACATTATATGTATACACATATGTATACACATCTCGATAGCCATCATGTCATAACTTGTTCTTTATGTATACTCTTAATCTTTGGCTAATAAATAAAATAAATTAAAAATAAAGTTATTTAAATAGATACACACCATAAAATCTTAAAGACATGTTGTTATAAATTAGGTAATAATAATGTGACATCTGAGTGATTTCTAAGTTAAAACTCTATAAACAGCTATTAAATAGAAGTTTAAGTTTCTATATTTTGACACCTTATTTCATGTAGTATAAAATAAATATATTTGTTAATAAATAAAACCATTGAGGGAACATAGGTCTAAAAATTATGAAATGTTTTTTATTTATAATTACTGATATAAAACAGTTCAAAACTACTTCTATGTTTTCACTAGAAATTAGGGCTACTAAGAGTTAAAACTATAGTTAATATATGTATTTAAAACTATTAGCTATACATAGTAGGAGAAAAAAAGTTTGTATACAGAATATATTAATATATCAAGATAAGTTTTGGTGAGGAAAGTTGTAAAGGCATAAAAATATGTGTTTAGAAAAAATGTTTCTTTCCACTTTATAACGTACTTAAAATTTGTTTCAAATTGAAAGAATAAAAATAGAAATAAACATAGAAAGTTGATAAGAATAGAAAAAAATGAGATTATAAAATGTCTATGGAATTCTTGACTGAAGCTAATTTCTTTTTTATTAAGTTTTATTAAATCAGTTTTAGCATTAACAGTACACTAATACAAAAGTAAAATTGAGTTGGCTCTTTGATCAAGAATTTTGTGAATATTAGCCAAAGACTGTAAAATATTATTGGTCACCTTTTGAGTAAACTGAGAAATAATAATAAAAAAAAAAAAGCAGACAGAAGTGCATAGACAGATTCTGTCTCATTCTGTCTTGCTTGTTTAGAAAACTAAGTCTCTTCTCTAGAATAGAATAACTATTTTTATTTAATAATTTTTTTTAAATTATCTCTTTGGCTAAATAAATGGCCATTAGTTTATAGTGTTCTGTGATTCTATTTTAATTGCTTTAAACCTTTCATAGTTTTCCCCAAGTCAAATTTCAGATTCCAAATTAAGTCTTTTTGACTTCAAAATAACTGAGATGTTATAAAGGATTCCTTCAACAACTAAAGGGGAGACCTTTAGTAAACAGGCTTATTTGATGTGATAAATGGGAACTATTGCCAAATAAAAAATGGTTCTTTAAGTCATATTTGGATTTTTAAGTAATGGTTCTTTAAGTCATATTTGGATAGATCCATTTTTAATATATGTTCCAAAATTGTGAGATTCCTTAACTTCTCATATGTTTTAGCCATCAATAATAATTATGGTTTCATGTAAATAATTGTAGGCTATAAAAATAGCCCAATTTTCTTGTAAATTGTATCTTTACCCATGGCCATTTAAAGTCATTTCCATAGTTATTTACTTAATTCTGCTGCATTTTCTGAGAGCTCTTTATAAGCAAGTAGAATCCTAAAGTATTTTGTCTTCAAAGAGATTCATGGATCCTGACAAAGTCTCCTGAATACAGGTTTCTGATAAATTTAAGATTTTATTATTTGGACTGGATAAGCATTCCCAGAACTCCAGGGATGAGACTGACTGGTTCATAAAACTGCTAACTCAAGCAGGACAAGAGTTAATTACATACCAAGAAAATACTCTGGCATATTTTCATGATAAGTCAGTCAGTACTGAAATTATTAAGATATGCTATTTGAATGAAATCCATGGCCCAAGTTAAATTATCTATGATAACACATTTAATAAATAGTGCTATGTATCTGAATTGAAGAAACAAAATTGGTAATGAAGAGGGTATAAACACAATGTTAAGTGTGGACTCAAGGAGAGACTGGATGACTGCCCGGTTTTTCCTGAGCCCTTAAAGCTTCCATTATTGAAAGCTCTGCACTCTATAACTCATTATGAAAGAGACACAATGATCTAAGTAGAAAATATATTTATACGTTGGTGTCATGACTGCTCTAAATTGTCAAAATAGTTCATGACCAATGCTTGGTTTGTCAAACATATAATCCTGAGCAGACAAGGTTCATATTCATTTCTACTACCTAATGGGCCATTTTAACATTTACAGAGGAATTTCACTCAATTGTCATTTTCATCCCATGTTTTCTGGTTGTATAGAAGCTTTCCTATGCAGAGGCTGATGCTATAAAAGAAACTAAAAGTTTATTAGAAAATATGATTTCCTCATGGAAAATTCCTAGAGATATCTTTAGGATAAAGATACTTAATTCACTGGGCAAGTTGTAAAATAGTTAAATAAGATATTATAGAAACAACTTCAGACAAACCTCACTGCATTGACTAGGCTGCTGTAATCAAGGTTGTTACAGATTGATGACAACCAGATCAACATGCAGTAGAAAACACAAGTTGATTCCATATGAAACAGTCACTGCAAGGCCTATGCTCCTTATGAGGAAACGTCAAGTAATTTCCACTCCTAAACTTTGACTTGATTGATTTTTGCAAGGCTTTAATGCCTTATGCCAGTGCATATTTTCACCACTTAAAAGAAGGTTTTCATGATCCATTGATGGAGGAATATCACACCCTTCATGATCTGGAACACAGAGATTAGATCTTCTAAAATCAACATTAGAAAAAGATTGCCTTTACCACCCATATTACATTAAATTTTGTGGATGTTGTATCTTGGATTGGTAATCTCACAACTCAGAGTGTCTCTCCAGACTTTTATAACTGTACGCCTGTGTTCTTAACAGTGCAGAAGCTTTTTAGTTTGATCAGATCCCAGTAATGTATTTTTAGTATTGTTTCAATTGCCCAGGGGGTCTTCCTCATAAAGTTTTCTCCCAGACCAATTTCTTCAAGTGTTTTGCCTGCACTCTTTCCAATAATCTTTATGGTTTCATGTCTTAGGTTTAAGTCTTTTATCCAGTGAGAGTCAATTTTTGTTAGAGGTGAAAGGTGTGGGTCCAGTTTCAGTCTTCTACA
>CAUYRH010029589.1:0-12315 GCA_963574655.1 Perodicticus potto
AATCAATTCTGTCTTACCACGGAGTGGTGGTGGGGGGAAATAATGTAATGAAGAATAATAAAATACATATATTTAAGAAAAGAAGAGAGGAGAGGAGAGGAGAGGAGAAGAGAAGAGAAGAGGAAAGGAAAAAAAGATGTATTAAGAGAATGTACATACGCAGAAAAGGGAATGGGATGCCTCCTTGAAGAACATAAGCCAAATCCTTTTATTTTATTGAGATGTCCATGAGAGGTTTTTGCTGTCAGAGCAGACTCCATCTGTCCATGAGGAATGCACCCCTCTACCCCCTGCTCCCCATCAATCCCCCCACTCCCGTGCACTACATTTCTGCAATTATTGGTGGTATCTCCCTTCCCTTTTGAACAGGTTGTTTTTAACGGCTGTTTTTCCCTCCTTCCCCCCCAAAATAAATAATAAATAATAAATAAATAAATAAGAAAAAAGAAGTGAAAAAACCTGAGAAGTAAAATTTTTTGAAAAAATGGTTTCTTTAGTTTATTGTGAAATGAACTGTATGGCTTATATACAGTACTTTTAATTTTAATAAACTTTTGAGCTTTGTTTAAAAAAAAGAAAAAAGAGGTCCATGGTATTTAACTCTATGTATTTAAGGTCCTAAATGTTCACAGTGATTTGAAAATTTTGATAGGCGCTGCATAAACGTAAGCAACATTTTCTTTGCTTAACCTAATAAGGCCCTTATTACATATACCCAAGGAATTTTTTTGACACCTTTTATCAATGCTGATCAATTCAGTTTAATAATAATCATTCCATATCAGAGAAAATACACAAAATAAAACAAACTAACGAAATACTAACCAGAGCAATTCAATCTGACTCCTACCGTGCCTTCAGAAACATCAAGAATACATTCCGAAGGGCCCTTTATTTTTCCACTTCCTCATTTTTGTTCAGTCTTCCAAGCTGGTGTATGTCTGCAGTTGCCCTTATCTAGCTCCTCATTGATCAATTCCATCTGATCGTTTAAAAAATGATAAAGGGTGAGATCACACTTGTGGTGCATATGTGAAGGGTCAGGAGAAATCTTCTAAATACGGATCAAAATTGTTTTCACATAGTAAATGAGAAAATATCATCAATGTTACATTAATCAGGTGGATAAAAATATCTCTGATTGCACTTTTTCTTTGAAATATTTGTTGAAAGCATACAGCCAAGGTTGGGTAGAAATGATTTGGGAGCATATGAGAATTTTTAATGGTCTTCTAGAGGAAACTGGATGCAATATTGTGTTTGGAGAAACAGTAAAACAGTTTTATGTGCTAACTATAAGCAGAACCACGGGAAGCCACTTAATCATTATAAGAAACGTTTAGAATTTTTTCTTTCTTTTTTTGTTGTTTTTTGTTTGTTTGTTTGTTTGTTTGTTTGCAGTTTTTGGCCGGGGCCGGGTTTGAACCCGCCATCTCCGGTATATGGGGCTGGCGCCCTACTCCTTTGAGCCACAGGTGCTGTCCAACATTTAGAAATTTTTATAAACTGATATTATTGTGTAAAAATAAATGCAGTGATGAGGTGGCACCTGCAGAAAAGTGAAGACTTCTGTATGTTCATTCTTCCATAAAAGCAACATAAATACTGTCAATGAAAACTTTTATTTCAACTCCAGAAACTAATCAAGAGCTTACAGCAATTATTCATGAAAAAAGTGTAAGTGTGAACCTCAGTAAAAACAGTGGGATTTGTGTAATTTTTTTTTTTTTTTGAGACAGAGTCTCACTATGTCACCCTAGGTAGAGTGCTGTGGTATCACAGCTCACAGCAACCTCAAACTCTTGGGTTTAAGCCTTTCTCTTGCCTCAGTCTCCCAAGTAGCGGGGACTACAGGCACCTACCACAACGCCTGGCTATTTTTTGTTGTTGTTGCAGTTGTCATTGTTGTTTAGCTGGCCTGGGCAGGGCTTGAACCAGCCAGCCTCGGTGCATGTGGTTGGCGCCATAACCACTGTGCTACAGGTGCCAAGCTGGATTTGTGTAATTTTAAGTTGGCTTGTGCACCTCCCTTTCTCCCCAGCTCTGTACCAGCTTTGAAAAATAGCAACTTCAAACCCCAGTATCTGTGAAAACCACAAGCCTTGCACTGGAGGGACATAGAAGTTGGAAAATCCTCAAAAGCCCCATCTCCAGAGCAATGTCATTATGTGACTTTATAGTTCCATGATTAAGTTCCATTCATTGTCATCACTCCTTGTTTTTAAAATTTCAGATTATACAATCTGAAATATTTTCGTTGAACTATTTAACATAGCCTTCATGGCCTGTCAGCACATTGTGCCCCATGATTGCACCAATGTACACAATTATGATTTAATAAAAAAATAAAATAAAATAAAATTTCAGATTAATAATCAGTTTGATGAAAATATTTCAAATGGCATATAAAACCAGCACATTGTACCCCATAACTGCATTAATGTACACAGCTACGATTTAATTTTAAAAAGTTCAGATTAATATTAGAGTGTATATGATTAGCCTACATTGCTTTTGTTTGTTAGGAAAAGTTCCACAGGTATTTGAGTCCTTCACCCAGAAGGTGTGCAATATTCCCCTACATTGTACCCATTAGGTGAGAGCCTACTGAACCCTTTCCAACCCTCTCCCTCCCCCCGTTGTTGAATTTAATTGTGTTTTTCTCTATGCATGGGCCTGTAGTTATTCATCTACTAGTTTTCAAATCAGTTTTGAGTACATGGGATGCTTGTTTCTCCATTCTTGAGATACTTTACTAAGGAGAATGTTCTTCAATTCCTTCCAGATAAAAACAAAAGATGTAAAGTCTCCTTTTCTATTGCTGAATAGTATTCCACAGCATACATAAACCACAGTTTATCAATCCATTCATGGGTTAATGAGCAGTTGGGTTGTTTTCACACCTTTGTAATTGTAAATGGAACTGCTATAAACATTTGAGTGCAAATGTCTAGTGGTAAAATTAATTTTTTTCTTTTAGGTGCATGTCTAATTAATGGGATGGTAGGATCAAATAGGAGGTCTACTTTTAGCTCTTTGAGGATTCTCCATACTTCTTTCCAAAAAGGTAGTATTATTTTGCAATCCCACCAACAGTGTTTAAGTGTTTCCTTTTCTCTGCAACCATGCCAATATCTGCAGCTTTGGTACTTTGCGGTGTGGGCTATTCTCACTGGAGTTAGGTGGTATCTCCGAGTTGTTTTGATTTGCATTTCTGTGATGATTAGGGAACATCAGCATGTTTCACGTGTTTGTTGGCTATTCTGCTGTCTTCATAGAAGATTCTGTTGCCCAATGATTAATGGGGTTGTTATGTGTTCTTTTCTTGTTGATTAGTTTTAGTTCTCTATAGACTCTGGTTAATAGCCCTTTGTCAGATTCATAACACGTGAACATCTTCTCCCAATCTGAAGGCTGCATGTTTGTTTTAATTACTGTATCCTTAGCTATGTCGAAGCTTTTTAGGCTGATCATGTCCCATTTATTTGTTTTTGTTCTGGCTGCAATTGCCAATGGTGTCTTATCAATAAAATCTTTACATAGGCTGATATTGTCTGGAGTTTTTCCCACAATTTCTTCTAGAGTTTTTGTTGTTTTGTGTCTTAGATTTAAATCTTTTATCCAGTGTGAGTCAATTTTTGTAAGTGGCAAGAGGTGTAGGTCTAGTTTCAGTCTTTCACATGTGGCTAACCAGTTCTCCTAGCACCATTTACTAAATAGGGATTGTTTTCTCCAGTGTATGCTTTTGGTTTGGTTTACTGAAGATCAGATGGTGATAGGAGCTGGTTTCATCTTTAGGTTTTCTATTCATTTCCATACATCTATGTCTCTAGTTTTCTGCCAGTACCATACTGTTTTCAGCCAACATCATACTGAATGGAGTAAAAGTGAAAGCATTTCCACTTAGAATTGGAATCAGACAAGGATGTCCACTAGCATCACTACTATTCAAAATTATTCTGGAAGTCCTAGCCAACGCAATCAGGCAACAGAAGGATATCCAGGGTATTTAATGGGGACATAAGAGGTCAAACTCTCACTCTTCGTTGATGATATGATCTTATAGTTAGAAAATCACAGGGACTCAACCACTAGACTAATGAAAGTGATTGAGAAATACAGACATATCTTTGGCAATAAAATCAATGTCTATAAATCAGGATCCTTCATATATGCCAAGAGTCTTTGATTTTGAGAATCAAATCAAAGACTCAGTTACCTTCAGAGTAGCTTCAAAGAAAATGAAATACTTTGGAATATACCTAAGAAAGGATGTGAGCATTTCTACAGAGAGAACTATGAAACCCTGAGAAAACAAATAGCAGAGATGGAATTCTGCTAACAAACTAACAAATGGAAGGACATACCATGCTCACGAATGGGAAGAGCCAACATTGTTAAAATGTCTATACTACCCAAAGTAATGAACAGATTTAATGTACTACCCATAAAAACACCAATATAATACTTTGAAAAACTTGGAAAAATAGTTCTTTGTTTCATTTGGAAGCAGAAAAAACTCAAATATCCAACACAATTCTAAGAAACAAAAACAAATCAGGAATAATCATGTTATTGGACTTCAAGATATTTATTAAGGATAGTCCTTGGGAGCAAAACCTGAAAGGAAGGGGAAGGAAGCCAAACTGAACAGAGGGAGAATGTCTTAGTGCATCTAGGCTACTATAATAAACTACCACAGATGGAGTGGCTTAAATAACATACATTTAATTTTCATAATTCTGGAAGCTAGGAATTCCAAGATAAAAGTGGTGGAAAATTGCTTTGCTGTGAGCATTTTCTTCCTCATTAATAGATGTCTGCCTTCTGATTTTATCCTGACATGGCAGGCAGCAGAAAGAAGCATAACGCTGTCTTCTGTCTCTTCTTATAAGGGCACTTGTCTCATCATGAAGGCTCCACTTCTGTGACCTAAATCTCTGTCTCCAAATGCCATCACATTGGGGATTCCAGTTTTAATGTATGAATTTTCAGGGGTCATTAATATCTAGTCCATCTCAGAAAAGTTGGGCAGCAATGTATACTTGATATCAGCCTTGGCCAATCCTCTTTAGGGGCAGAAATGGCAACCAACAGTGTGTTGTATTGAGCTGAAAAGTTCAGGTCTTATAGTTTCATCTTGATCAGTCATGGGCCGTAGGTATGACCTTAGGGAGGTGGCTTTCCTTGGTTCAGGCCACCATGAAGAAGTGACAGCTGTAACTGCGGTTGCTCTGCTTATAGTAAAATCTGTAGTTGGAGCCACAAGTCTTTCCTTGCAAGTTCATCTTAATGGCCATCATATGTAGATGAGTCCTTGACAGAGCAGGGAAAGACCATGCAGGAAGAAGCTTTTGGAGAGGTTTCTTTGTTTAATTTAATAATTTTACATCTCAGATGAACATCAGATACTCTGGCAGAGATGTCCAGAAGTCTTTGGTTAGCTCAATATTGAGCTTAGGGCAAAAGTCTGAGATTGAGATAGAAGTTGGGACTACAGATGCTATGATACTACATACACCTCAATCCATGAGAGGTCTACCCCCCGTGACTCCCTTGAGGTGTCTGTCAGAGTTGAGGAAGTCCCAGTTCAACCCAATGCCTCTGAACTCAAAGTCCCTAGAGTTCTAAACTCTACCATCTCCAAGGCCATGTAACATGGAAAGAATCTGAGCATAGTGAGAAGTAGAACAAGAGCAGTGAAGCCCTTATGTTCATGTTGCCACAAGCACATGCAGTATTCTGGGATGGGGACATCAGAAGAGGTTTTCTAAGAGAGGTGGGTCTTGAAGGATAAGCAGGAGTTTGTGGCCCGATGAAGGGCAGGAATTCTATAGGATCTATCCCAGGAAAATAACAGGCAAGAAGGTTAGGAGAGGAATTCCCAGTGTCAGCTGGTGAACCACATGGCTAAACCTGAGGCAGAAGTGGGAAGTGGGAGGGTGTTGAAGAGTGAGCTCAGCTGACTCAGGAAGCTGGTTGTGACCAGCAGGCAGGCAGGAAGTCTGTAAGGGTAAGAGATAACATTAGAAAATTTTTGGTATCTGCCACCGAATCCTAAATATATGTCTGCAGCAGAGAATTCCTTACTGAGCTGTATTCTACATACAGTACATACACCAGTGGTTCTCAGTCAGGGAGGGGGGTGAGTTTGCCCCCTAAGAGACAGTTGGAAATGTCTGTAGGTATTTCTGGTTGCCATGACTATGTATGCGGGGGTTACTGGTATGTAGTGGATGGTGGCCAGGGACACCACACAATAACCTAAGAGGTGCAGGACAGGTCTCCACAATGAAAAATGTTCTTGCTCCTATGTATATAGGGGCTATATATTTTACAGGTTGACATTGCAACATGGACATCAAATAAGATTTTTAAACAATTTAGAAAGAATTCTTCATCACCCCCACCTGCATCTCCCTCAGGCTTGCCCATCTTAGCCCATGACATGTCCATTGTGAAAACTGCTCAGCTTAGAAACAGGGGAGATCTTTGGGATATTTCTTTTCCTCACATTTCCCTCTCCTTCCTAAATTATCCTCCAGGAGTTACATTTCTCTTTTGATACAGTTCAATTACACATAACACAGGTCACACTCCTTCTGTCATAACTCACTCTTATCATATGACCCCTTTCTATTATGTCTGGAGTTAGTTGATTGTTTATCTCGTTATTTATTGGAACAAGTACTGTGATGCCAATGCTCAGCACAAAATCTCAGTCCCAGTTCTTTGGTTCTTTTCTTCCACAGAGAGGAAACCAAAACTCTAGGTCTATATTTATCACTGACTTGATTTTCTTTCCACGTCATCTTAGAACATCTGTAGAGACTCTACCACAGAGACATGTTTAGGAACCCTCAACTTTAGAAGTAGAACTGTGGGTCCTCTGCCCATAGTAAAATCTGCAGTTGTGTGGGCTGTTATTTTCTGGGCCTTAGAATTTTCATTTAATATTACTCTGTCAAGATCTGTCTGTAGGCCAGATGGTATGGCTCATGGCTGTAATCCTAGCACTCTGGGAGACTGAGGGAAGTGGATTGTCTGAGCTCAGGAGTTCAAGACCAGCCTAAGTCAAACCCAGACCCCCTCTCTGGCTGAGTCTATGCTGGCTGGAGGCTCATGGAAGATGGGTGGAATTACAGAAATGCTATTAAGCATAAGCACAGCCTTTGGGCAGGTGTAAGCACTGGTGTTATGCTTGGAAAAGGATAGGAAAACACTGAGCATTGTGGCCCTGTCTGTCATCTGGAGCACAGACTCCAGAGGCTGAGGCAAGAGGATCACTTGTGCCTAAGAGTTTGAGGTTGCTGTAAATTGTGAAACCATAGTACTCTACCAAGGATGACAAAATGTGACTTTGTCTCAAAAAAAACCCCCAAAACTGTCCCTGTTGTTGAATGTTGTTATAGCTCAGTTATGGTGACTGAGAAAATGGTAGTCCATGGGCCAGAACAAGCCCACTGCCTGTTTTTGTATAGTCTGTGAGCTAAGTATAGTTTCTACATTTTTTAAATGGCTGAAAAGCCTAAAAGATAGAATAATATTTCATAACATGCAAAAATTACATAAAATTCAAACATCGTTGTTCATAATAAAGTTTTTTATTTTTTATTTTTTTGAGACAGGTGCTAGTCTGTCCACCAGGTTGTAGTGTAGTGGTGTACACACAGCACACTGCAGCCTCGATCTCCTGGGCTTAAGCAATCCCCCCATCTCTGCCTCCCTGAATAGGGCACTGGCTAATTTTTCTTATACTTGTAGAGATGGGAGTCTTACCCAGGCTGGTCTTGAATTCCTGGCCAAAAGTGTTCCTCCGGTGTAGCCCTCCTAAAATTCTGTAGTTGCAGGCATGAGTCACTGCTCCTTGCCTGGCCGACAGTCATCCTCAATTAACTCCAACTAATACCCCTCACACGTCAACACACCACATCTCAAGTCACGAATTCCTATGGTGGGGGAGAAGATCGCAAAACTCGAAACCTTACCTTGAACTCTACTTCAATAAACTCTCACCACTGAACCGCAAGGTTGCAACATTTTCCTTCCCCTTCCATTTCCGCTTCTGCTCGCTGCCTTGGGTACCCTGCCGCTTAGGCTACTGCGCAGACTCAGTAGAAACTGGAAGGGAAAGGCTTTGTGGATTCTGGTTCTGGAGCCCTTGGCTACCAGTTTCTTGGACAGCCCATTTCAATAACTTTCAGGGGAGGGAGTGCCCTGTTTGAGGAGGTAAACTTGCACAGAAAACTGGCTCTTCTTTTGGCTTGGGGGCCCTAACGTTTTAGGGTGGAAGAAACAATTGCAACTTATGTTTTCCTATCCTTTCAAAAGCATAGCGCCACTGCTTACACCTGCCCAAAGGCTGTGGGCAGCACTCAGCTTATATGTGACAGCATTTCTGTGATTCCACTCATCTTTCATGAGCCTCCAGCATAGACCCACCAGCAGGTCACACTAAGCTGACGATGGTGAGCACACTTAGCCTTATTGCCTATCTGATGTCTCGTTCATTTTGGAGACGTTTTGAGGTCTGTAGAGCAAAGAACACTCCCCCTGAGCAAAGAGGAGGGGATGGGGCAGAGCAAAATCTGAGAATGCCTCTGGCAAAGGGGTCATCTAGAGAAGTGAAATTGGCTCTAGGAAAGTGCTCCAGGTCTGTCTCTGCGTGGGGATCTTGACAGTAGAAGTTGATGGGCAGTGTGTTTACTGGGAATGGTTAAATAAGGTTTCTGGAATGCATATTGCTTGTTCTGGGTGGTATTATATCGTTCACATGTTTGCATTCCCATTGTACATTAAACTGTTGTGTATGGTGTTATTTAATATGCTCTTTTGTTATGGTGTATTTTACAAAATGAATGTTTTAACAAGGAGGATCCCTTGAGCTCAGGAGTTTGAGATCAGCCTGAGCAAGAGCTAGATCCCATCTCTACCAAAAATAGAAAAATTAGGGGGGAGGGGCAAGATGGCCGACTGGAAGCAGCTTCTGAAAGAGGATCCTGTCCAAAAGTTAGGATAATGTCCAGAAAATGCCCAATTAAGCTGAAGACTGGGAGCCCAACTGAGAGAGAAATGATAACTGCAGGTCACCTCTGCTCTCCCAAGAAAGCTGCGGTATTTTGGGGGAGTATTGTTTTGTTTTCTTTCTTTTTTCTCTTCCTTTGCTTCTGTGGACTTTCGACAGAGGAGCAGTGAACTGTGGACCTCTGCTCTCACCACACGGGAGAGACCTGTGGGAAGTGGGGACTACTAACACAGACAGACCCTGCTGTGACTCTGAACACTCTCTTCCTAGGCAGAAAAATTGAACTAAAGTTTTCCCTGCCATCCTGAATTTCCAGGACACTCTTCCCATCTTACCTGACAAACCAGAAGCCTAACCCCTGCTGAGACTGAGGGAGGAGGTTCTTGAGCAGCAGCCCCCCCCCCATCTACTAGACCAAGCACACCGCAGGGCAAGAGACTCCAGGGAACCCACCAAGTGTCCCCCACCCCCACCCACCACTGTCAAGGGATGCTGCCGGCAACCCACGCGGCTCCGCACCACCTGCTGCCCCCCTCATCATAGAATAAAAGTTGAACTCAATACTAACAGGAATCTGCAAACCCATACAAAAACGTGGAAGCTAAATAACCTTATGCTGAAGGATAGATGGGTCATAGACAAGATTAAGAAGGAAATTACCAAATTTTGGGAACAAAATGACAAGGAACACACGAATTATCAGAACCTCTGGGATACTGCAAAGGGCAGTCCTAACAGGGAAATTTATAGCACTACAAGACTTCCTCAAGAAAACGGAAAGAGAGGAAGTTAACAACTTAATGGGACATCTCAAGCAACTGGAAAAGGAAGAACATTCCAACCCTAAACCCAGCAGGAGAAAAGAAATAACTAAAATTAGAGCAGAATTAAATGAAATTGAAAATAAAAATACAACAGATCAATAAATCAAAAAGTTAATTTTTTGAAAAGGTCAATAAAATAGATAAACTTTTGGCTAACTTAACCAGGAAAAAAAGAGTAAAATCTCTCATTTCATCAATCAGAAATGGTAAAGACAAAATAACAACAGACCCCTCAGAAATTCAAAAAATCCTTAATGAACATTTTAAGAAACTTTATTATCAGAAACATGAAAATCTGAAGGAAACTGACCAATACTTGAAACCACCTGCTATGCCACCTACTACCACTTAGAATGAAGTGGAAATGTTAAACAGGCCTATATCAAGTTCTAAAACAGCATCAACTATACAAAATCTCCCTAAAAAGAAAAGCCCAGGACCAGATGGCTTCATGTCAGAATTCTATCAAACCTTTAAAGAAGAATTAGTACCTATATTACTAAACCTTTTCCAAAATACAGAAAAAGAAGGAATACTGCCCAACACATTCTATGAAGCAAACATTACCTTGATCCCCAAACCAGGGAAAGACCCAACAAGAAAAGAAAATTATAGACCAATATCACTAATGAATATTGATGCAAAAATATTTAACAAGATACTAACAAACAGAATCCAACAACACATCAAACAAATTATACATCATGACCAAGTGGGCTTTATCCCAGGGTCTCAAGGCTGGTTCAATATATATAAATCTATAAATGTAATTCAGCACATAAACAAATTAAAAAATAAAGACCATATATTCTCTCAATTGATGCAAAAAAAGTTTTTTTGTTTTTTTTTTTTTTTTAGGTTGCAGCCACCATTGTTGTTTGGCAGGCCCAGGCTGGATTTGAACCCACCAGCTCAGGTGTACGTGCTGGCGCCTTAGCCCGTTGAGCCACAGGCGCCAAGCCTGCAAAAAAAGTTTTTGATAATATACAGCATCCCTTCAAAATTAAAACACTTAAGAAAATTGGTATAGAAGAGACATTTACTAAACTAATAGAGGCCATCTACAGCAAACCCACAGCCAATATCATATTGAATGGAGTTAAATTGAAATCATTTCAGTTTGCTTAGATCAGGAACTAGGGAAGGTTGCCCATTGTCTCTGTTGCTCTTTAACATTGTAATGGAAGTTTTAGCCTTTGCAATTGGGAAGAAAAGTCGATCAAGGGTATCCACATAGGGTCAGAAGAGATCAAACTTTTACTCTTCGCAGATGATATGATTGTATATCTGGAAAACACCAGGGATTCTACTACAAAACTTTTAGAAGTGATCAAGGAATACAGCAATGTCTCAGGCTACAAAGTTAACACACATAAATCTATAGCCTTTATATATACCAACAATAGCCAAGCCAAAAAAACAGTCAAGGACTCTATTCCTTTCACAGTAGTGCCAAAGAAGATGAAATATTTGGGAGTTTACCTAACAAAGGATGTGAAAGACCTCTATAAAGAGAACTATGAAACTGTAAGAAAAGAAATATCTGAAAATGTTAACAAATGGAAAAACATACCATGCTCATGGCTGAGAAGAATCAACATTGCTAAAATGTCCATACTACCCAAAGCAATATATAATTTTAATGTAATTCCTATCAAAGCTCCATTGTCATATTTTAAAGATCTCATTTTATATGGAATCAGAAAAAACCTCAAATAGCCAAGACATTACTCAGAAATAAAAACAAAGCAGGAGGAATCACAGTACCAGACCTGAGACTCTGCTATAAATCAATAGTGATCCAAATAGCATGGTACTGGCACAAAAACAGAGAGGTAGATGTATGGAACAGAATAGAGAACCAAGAGATGAATCCAGCTACTTACCATTATTTGATCTTTGACAAGCCAATTAAAAACATTCAGTGGGGAAAAGACTCCCTATTTAATAAATGGTGCTGGGTGAATTGGCTGGCGACCAGTAGAAGACTGAAACTGGACCCACACCTCTCACCATTAACTAAGATAGACTCTCACTGGATTAAAGATTTAAACTTAAGACATGAAACTATAAAAATACTAAAAGAAAGTGCAAGGAAAACTCTTGAAGGAATTGGCCTGGGTGAATATTTTATGAGGAGGACCCCCCGGGTAATTGAAGCAGTATCAAAAATACACTACTGGGACCTGATCTAACTAAAAAGTTTCTGCACAGCCAAGAACTTAGTAAGTATAGCAAGCAGACAGCCCTCAGAATGGGAGAATATATTTGCAGGTAATGCCTCTGATAAAGGTTTAATAACCAGAATCCACAGAGAACGCAAACGTATTAGCAAGAAAAGAACAAGTGATCCCATCTCAGGGCGGGCAAAGGACTTGATGAGAAACTTCTCTGAAGAAGACAGGAGGAGTAAGAGAGGGAAAGGGAGGGGGGGCGGAGAGAGGGTAGATGGTGGGATCACACTTA
>CAUYRH010029591.1:0-86544 GCA_963574655.1 Perodicticus potto
AGCTGCAGCTGGGATTGTTTGACCTGCAAAGCCTGAAATACTTAGTTTACAGAAAGTGTGTTCTGACCCCTGCTTTATTACACTCCAATGCCTCCCTTCTCCAGATTGGCTGACATTGTGATCACTTTCAGTCACATCTAATCATTCAGTGCTAGGTCTATTTTTCACCAGTTTTATTAAGGATAGATTTCTTTATATCTAAGTTCAAGTCACATTCATTCTTTCTTTCTCTCTCTCTCCCCCCTTCCTTTCTTCCTTCCTTCCTTCCTTCCTTCCCTCCCTCCCTCCCTCCTTTCCCTCCCTCCCTCTCTCCCTCCCTTCCTTCTTCCCCCCTTCCCTCCCTCCCTCCCTTCCTTCTTTCTTTCTTTGACAAAGTCTCACTCTCTTGTCCAGGCTGGAGTGCAGTAGTGCCATCATAGCTCACTGCAGCCTCCAACTCTTGGCCTCAACCAACCTCCTAGCTCAGCCTCTCAAAGTGCAAGGATTACAGTTGTGAGTCACCATGCCTGGTTTAAATGTTTTATTAGGGAGTTCAGGTACAAATTAATGCACAGGAAGGAGGTCTTTGATTTGATATTTATGGTTGCAATTTCTAGTTTTGTTAGTGGTATCTAAAATGGCATTGTAGTTATGTATCATCCAGAACAAGAGGAGAAATCGTTCTCATTCCCTGCTTTGTAGATTGGATCACACCTGATATTCATGGCAGTCACAAAGGGATATTGACAAGGCACTTCTAAGCTGGTGTGAGCAGGTTATAAAGAAAACCCAAAACTTTTCCCTATGAAATACAACTAATGTAGGCTATTCTAGAAGAGGTGTAAACATCTGTTGTTGTTGGGGGACCCTTTCATATCATCCAAAGTTGAGCTGATTTGAATTCTTGTCCCATGAAGTCGAGTTAGAACTGGGGTCACCAGTCTGAGTTCTAGGGTAAGGATTTAATTCTGGCATCAGAATTTCTGTTTGAAGGTAATAGTATGTGGAACTTTTAAAAAATACAGTTAAATCGATAAATTAATTTAGTATGGAAAGATTTAGAAAATTTAGCAAAACAAACAACTAACATCGATTAAGATGTGGAGTATTTAAAGCAGCATCCAAAAACACTGTTTTCAAAATAGAAGTCGGACCCTTAGCTCTCCAGAGTAGGAGGTGTTCTTGTTTGTTTGCTTGTGTTTCCATTCTGCAATGTCTTACATTGGGATCACACAAAGAAGAAAAGGAAACTTATTGGTCTTCCCATGGCATGAAAAAGAGAAAGCAATTGGTCAGGCAGACTTAGTCACTTCTCTGTGATTTGCTTGTTAACAGGAAGCCTCTGGCTTGCTGAAATTTCTTATAAAAACTCCAACTCCAATGGCAATAAATTTCAGATGTCCTGTTTTCACTAATAAAGAGATTGAGGAAACGTTCTCCAAGATCACTCATTCACACAAATAGTTACTAAGAGCAGGCTATGAGTAAGGCACTGGTGAAAGCTATAATTCTTTATATCTTTCCAAAACTTGGGTATCTTTTCTGTTGGACATTTCTTTCTTTGACAAATGTTTGTGGGGCATCAACTCTGTGTCAAAGTTATGCAAGGCACTGAGAAACAGTTTAGGTAATGGTTGAGAACGCAGACCCTGGAGCAGATGGCCTGGGTCTCCACTCACCTTCATTAACTCTTTGTGGGACCTTGGGAACATTGCATAACCTTCCTCAGCCTCAGTGTTTACCTTTAAAATGGGAAGAGGGTGGCACCCGTGGCTCTGTGAGTAGGGCACCAGCCCCATATACCGAGGGTGGCGGGTTTGAACCTGCCCCGGCCAAAACGCAACAAAAAATAGTGGGGTGTTGTGGTGGACGCCTATAGTCCCAGCTACCCGGGAGGCTGAGGCAAGAGAATCACCTAAGCCCAAGAGCTGGAGGTTGCTGTGAGCTGTGATGCCACATCACTCTACAGAGGTCGACAAAGTGAGACTCTATCTTTCTAAAAAAAAAAAAAAGGGAAGAATAGGGCCCCCATTAGAGGACTGTTGTGAGGATTATGTGATTCATTGTCTGTGGGGATCAGAGATCATAGCATAGGATAGTGTAATTGGAGTATATGTTACTGTTATTTTGCTGAAGCAATTAAAGATACTAAATGAAAGAAACTTTTCATTTTATATTTGTATGGCACTTTATACATGACCTTTACAAGCATCCCTTGATCCTAACCAACAACTGTGTGATTTGTGGGAAGTAGTGCTGTTATCTTCATTTTATATTTGAAGTAATGACATTCAGTTTGGGTAAATGGCTTGGCCAAGGCCGCATGGCACCCAAAATCTTGCTCCTCATTACAATCCCCTTCCCACCCAACCTTCACCTATTAGAATAGGAGCCACATGACAAGCCAGTTCAGCCTGGATAGATGTTGGCTGTGTGTCAAGGGACGTGGATTCAGCACTTCTTTGTCCTTTGAGGACCAGCATGCTCCCCTCAGGTCCAGGACAGTTTTCTCTGAAGGATGAGATATTTCACTTTGTCAGTCAACAGAGTAGGAGCTAGGGTATCTGCTGGGCAGACCTATTCTTACAATCATTCTTTTGCCTAACTGAGGATTTTGAGCAAAGTAAGAGAAACCCACAGAAACAGAACGGAATAGCCATCACCATACTCACCGCTTTGGGTGTCCACGAAGAGCATTCAGCAACATCTCTCATGTTAAAACTATTTTAAATGTAACAAATAGGACCCATGGTCATGCTATTGGGACATTAGAAGGCTCAAGGGACCCGCAGGAAGTCAGTGAGAACGACAGGGGCTTTTCTGGTCAAATAAGGAAAAGAAAAGCAAAACGTAGGATATGAAAAGAGGATCACATCCAAAAATGAAAGAGGGTTGGATAACCTTAAATCTCAAAGGTAAGGAGAGTTCCCATAGCTCCCTTCCTCCTGGCCTTGGATAGAAAAGTAGATTAGAAGAGGGGCAGCAGAAGCTGACCAGCAGTCTTTGAATGCTGGGAAGGGGGTGCCCACAGTTTAACACCACTGAGATGATAGAGCTGACTCTGGTGGAGAGGAAGTCAGCAGAAGCTCACTCACCCTGAAGCCAAGAGGCAATGCCTCCTAAGACTTAAGAGCATGCAGTAGGGCCCTAAAAAAACCCAGGGGTCAGGACACAAAGGAGATGCCTCAATACCTAACGTGATATCAATGAATGCCACAAGAGATTTCCTTCATGGGGAATATTTGATGGAGATTTCCAGAATATTTCCTATTGAATCCTTTAATCTAACCCTGTGTAATGGTTAATATGTGTCAAGTTGGCTAGGCCATGGTACCTAGATGTTCAGTCAAACATCAATCTAGATAAATGGTTCTCAACCTTCCTAATGCTGCAACCCTCTAATACAGTTCCTGTGGGTTGTGACCCACAGATTGAGAACTGCTGATCTAGATGTTGCCATGAAGCTATTTTTAAGATGGGATTAACATTTGGATCAGTAGACTTTGAATAAAGCAGATTATGCTTCCTAATGTGGGCAGACCTCATCCAATCAGTTGAGAGTCTTCAGAGCAAAGACCAAGGTTCCCCCAAAAGGAAGCAATTCTGACTCAAGATTGGAATCTAGAAACCATGCCAAGGTTTCCTGTCTGCTGGCCTGCCCTATGGATTTCATACTGAGCTGCCACACTAATTCTTATCTGAATATTGAGTGAGTCTGCATAGTTTGATCTTGTCAGGCTCCATAATCACCTGAGCTAATTCCTTAATGTAAATCTCAATCTTTCTCTCTCTATCTATTGATGTGTCTGTGTATCTAGCTCTGTGTCTATAGCTATCTATATCTACATCTATATTTAAATCTATATCTATCTATAGCTATATCTATATATCTATATCTATATCTGTCTTAGTCTGCTTGGGCTGTCACAACAAAATGCCATACATAGACTGGGTGTTCTTAAACAACAGAAATTTATCTTCTTACAGTTCTGTGAGCTAGAAGTCTGAGATCAGAGTGCCACATGGTTGAGTTCTAGTGAGGTCTCTCTTCCTGGCTTGCAGATGGCCACCTTCTTGTGTGTCTTTGTAGGGCACAGAGATAGTGAGAAAGATCTCTGGTGTTTTTCGTAAAAGGGCACTAATGCCAGCATGAGGATCCCCACCCTCATTACCTTATCTAACCCTAATTACCTCCCAAAGGACCCACTTTTAAATGCCATCACATTGGGAGTTAGAGATTCAATATATGAATATAAGAAGGAGAGATTCAATATATGAATATAAGAAGGAGGGGACATAGTTCAGTCCATAGATACACACATGTACACACACATACTCCACATATACTGGAGAAGGGGAAAAGTTGCCACCTGCAAAAGACCATGAAACTCATTTCTCTGGAAGGAATCCCTAGAAGTTTGCCTGGTGGCAGGATTTCCCTGGGACAAGAGCAGCTCTGCTTTGGGAACAGGGGTCAGGGTTCCTGAGTTCAGACATCATTATGAGTAACTTGGTCGTGTCTTCTCATTTCTGAAGTGCCAGCCACGATCACACATAACAACACATTTTTCTAGAATAGAGAAACATACCGAAATCAAATATTCCCATTAATTGTAAGGTGCTTTTGAATTTCAATAATCTTAAAATGTGAAGCAATGTGTATTTCTGAATTGAAAAATTGTAGTAGTTAGAAATAGTTAAATTTTATTATTTTATGTTATCTCATTTCATTTCACTTCATTTTATTTCAATTCATTGAGTGTTGGGCTCCATGTGGAGTAAGGCTAAGATAACAATTCTAAGCCTTGTCTCCTCACCTGCAAAATGGGGATGAGAGTGGCAACAATCTCAGGTTGGGTTGTGAGGGTTCAATGACATGATGCTCAGAGGCTTAGCACAGGGCCTGATGTGCAGGAATTGCTCACTACAGTTCTTATCATGGTTCGTAGTAGCATTTGGCCACCACGCCAGGTAGATTGATATGTAGCTGATAAGCAAAGTTCCTGAGCTCAAGGAATTCACAGGCAGTGGGGAAATACCTGGGGAATCCAAATAATTCCAAGTGCTCAGAAAAACATAAATTGAGGAAGCACACAGGTGAGGCAGGTGACAGCCATCCGGAGGCCAGAGGGGCTGTCCTGAGGAGGACCCAGGGTCTGGTCGGGAAGGGCAGGGAGAAGTGGGACAGGTGACAGACTGTGGAAAGATCTTCTCCAGCACCATCAGAGGTGGGAGTTGGAGAAAGTGAGAGGAATCGCGTGCACAGACAACATGGATGGCAAGCACAGCCCAGGACACATGACCAGGTGCTAGGCCAGGGAGTGAGGGCTGCTTCAGTGACGTTCTGAGTGTTAACACATGACAGCCAGCAGAAACCAGTGCCCTGCCAGGGGTCTAGAGCGCCACGTTGGCTGAACCAGCTTATTGTGGGGCCCGAAGGGTCACAGTTTCTTCAAGGAAGAGGCAGGGGGACTTTCCAGAGCAAAGAACAGCTATCTTCACCTGAGCCAAGTTGTGGTTTCCACTTGGGCTCTGTAACCCTGTCTTGAAGAGCTTCAGCTAAAAGGCTGGGCCCGCAGCTGCTTACCTGAGGCACGTCACCTACAGCCATAGCTTTGTGCAGGCCCAGCTACTCACTAAGGGAGGGCAGTTGACGTGAGTTGAATATCTTCTGTTTCCCAGGCTATATGTTGGGCACATTTAGATTCCACTCAAATGGGAAGGTCTTCCTTTCTCATTCATTCATTCACCAATGAATGGTGCTGTTTACGTATTGCTCACTTTGTACCAGAGGCCTGACCCAAGAGGAGAGTCCTCAGTAGAGAAATAGATGGACAAGGGCCTTGTTCTCATGGGGCTTAAATTCCACTGGGGAAGACAAACAGTACTTTCAAATATAAGTACTACAAAGAAAAGAAAACAAAGTTCAGCAGTAGGAAAGCAATTGTTGGTTGCTGCTGCAACCTCCAGTAGGTTGGTGGGGAAGGATTCTCTGGAGATGCTATCTGAGCTGAGAACTGAATGAAGAGTGGCTAACTCTGCAAAGCCCTGAGGCGGGAACATTCCAGAAAAAGACAAGAGCAAGTGCAAAAGTCCTCAAGTGGGAATAAACTTGCATTGCCAACAGACAGAAAAGAGTCAGGAGATATTTGATCATGCAGAGCCTTGCACATGGCAAGAGGTTTGAATGTTCTTTGATTTGCCATGGGATGATGGTAGTTACGTTGATGACAGCCCCCGTGCAAGGCAGAGTCCCAGCCACTTTATATGTGTCATGTCATATCCTGACACCAACCCTGCAAAGTAGATGCCATTATCCTCATTTTGTTGACAAGGATACTGAGGTGCAGAGAGGGGAATTACCTTGTCAGGGTGAATCAGGACTAATCAATGGTGGGTCTTTATACTCAAGCTTTACTGAAGTGCTCTCAGTCATCACGAGGGGGAACTGAACCCTGGGCCACCATTTCGGTGTTTCACAAAAATGTGTCAATTACCAGGGCCCGAGGAGCCAGATCCCCCCATCCAGGGCCAGGACCCTGGCAGGGAATCCATTTGCACCTCGAAATCCCAGGCCCTGGAGTTCAAGAGACCCTCAGAATGCCCTTGATGTCTGACAGGGAACAAGGACCAAGCTGCAATCTTTTTTTCTCCCCAGTTGAACCTGAACTTCTGTAGGGAAGATGTAGGGCTAGGGAGAGAAAGTGAGGGGGGTGGTGACCTGTAAGTGGAGTGGGGTTGGGGAAGGGGCAGGAGAGAAAGGACAAGGAGCAGAGCCCAGTCGTCAGCTGCAGTCAGCCTCTGAAACCCCTTTGCTTTTCTGATTGATACTTTTCAATTATTCCTTCCCATTTCACTGACATTTGAAATGCTATTTTTTTCAGAGCGATAACTTCAAATGCTTAAGTTCCCACAGCCCTGGTAGCCCTGTTTAGCTGTAGTGGTAAATTGCTTCCTTGTACAACATAATGGCATTGACAGCCTTTTGCTAGGGAAATGAGTTCTCCAGTGGGACATGCCGATGATAAGACGTCCAGTTTTGAAATTGTATTTCTCTGTATCAGAATTAAATCTGGACTTTATATTTCTGGGCTGCCATGCTCAGGAGCTGGCCCCTATACAGTACACCCCAAGACTGACAAGCAATGCTTACATAGGGACTCTTTCCCTTAAATTGAATCTGTGCTTTTATGCTCGCTCCTATTATTAGCTATTAAAATCTCTCAAACCGCAGCCCCCTCAACACCCCTTCTTTCTTCTCCTTCTTTACCATAGTCTTGTTTTTTTTTTTCTTTTAAAATAGTGATAGGGTTTTTCCAAACCTGAAACCCAGACAGCTATAGAGTGGGGGAGAAAGAGGATTTCTCATCTTTGCAGCAATAATTCCCATCCGGAGGCTGAAAGGTGTAAAATTAACACAAACTTAGTAAAATGAGGTATTGATTTTCTGTGATTCATAGGGGGATATGCTTTTCATTACAATAGGGGGTCAGGGCTGAGCATATAATACCAGGAGGCTGAAAGGCTTTTGTGACAGTGACTCTTCATGGATGGAAAAAGGGGGTCCTCCTCAGATACTGTCTGTAAATCCAATGCTCTCCTTCCCTTCCACCTGCGTGTCTGTCCCCATTCCCTAAAAAAAAAAAGGGAATAGTTTAAAATCAAAGCAGAGTGGCCCCTCATCCCCTGGCTTTTTCATATGTACCAATTCTTGGTGGTGTTCTGTGACATTCGCTTGGTTAATGCTCTTATTAACATACTGTAACCCTGCTGAATAAAGGAAGTGGCCTGCAGGGTATCAGCATATGTAATTTCATTTTAACCTGAGCATTAATTTATTTCTTAAAATAATAAAAAAGCACAAAATAATCAGCTGTGTCCGGGTAAGGATTTTTCCCTCTGCTTGTATTCTATTAAGATCCAAGAGCTCTCTCTTGATCCCTTCATCCCTTGTTTCAAAGTTATTCAGGTTTCTCGCTGCCTCTTCTTCCTGGAAGATTTCATTATTGGCATTTGAATGAGGGGGACCCTGTGAAATCTAAATATCCTCCGTGAATTTGGTTTAATATTGCTGAGCTGCTATTGCTCCATAGCGCTGAGATTCTCATGGAAATGGCTGTCAAGGTTATAACACACGGAAAAGCAACCAAAGGAGCTGGAACCACTGGTGCCTGTGCTCAGCGCTGACCTTGAACCGGCTCCCAGGCAGAGCGGGCAGGAGAGGGGTTGCAGGCAGCACAGGGTTAGGGGTCCCCCATTGTCCTGGTCCACAGTGCCTGGTTCTCTCAGAAGAGGGCTTCCCCCCCACTTCAGATGTGTGTTCCCTTCTGCGAGAGAGGCTGCAATTTGACCAGAATGTAACTCTATAGCTTGTGTTTCCTAAATGTCATTAATAATCAGCAACGTTGAATACAGAAGGGCAAGTTAAATCCTGTCATTGAAACAGCAAACAGCTTTAGTCAAATGTATTGGCAAAGGATTAAAAATGCATCAAGCATGTATTTGTCTTCTCTATGGGAAGCCCTTATTAATAGTCTGAAGAGTGGAAAGCTTTGCCCTTATACAATCAGCCCTGTAGTCGTTTCTTTAAAAATATGTTTTAATGTGTGAAATTGCAGGATGCCAACGTTACCATTAAAACTCCTCTCCAGTTCCAATAATTTCTCCACTTACATTCCTTCTCCCTTACCCCCTCCCTCTTTTTCTTTTTTTTTTTTTTAAATTCTACTTCTTCCAAAGCATGTTTCAAAGTGGTCGGAGTGGGGATGCTGGGTTATCAGACAGGCAGACGCCCAGCCCCTGCCTCTAGCTTGCTGGCTGTAGACACAGAGCAGGGTGGTCCCCCCGCATGGTGTGGGCATTGTTCACCAGCCACAGAAACCTTTCCTCCAGGGCAATTTAGACTTTGATGTGATGTTTGTGGCAGAAAGAGTAAGATCTGGTCCCAGCTCTGTTTTGTCATTACTTGGGCATGCACCGCATACCAGGAAGTGTATATGTGACAATTCATTCACTTCTTACAACCCCAGCTGTGATGGCCTGGGAGAGGCAAGACAGTTAACCTGGGGCAGGGCCCAACTCGGGTCAACCTGGACTGTCAGTTGCTTCTCCCCACTTCCTGTTTTGGTTCAGTCTAGTATTCAGCAGACATATTCTGAGCACCTCCTGTGTGATCCAGGGTCTCAGATGGGTGAGAGGTGACCTGTGCCTTCAGAGACACAACTCCTTTGTAATGCACAAACCCCAGGGCCGTTGGTTTCCACTTCCCACCTGTACAAATGAGAAACAAGGGCTGGGGCCTTCTCTAAAGTCCTTTCCAGAAATGCATTCTCCAAAGCTATGACCTGTGGAGAAATGGGAAATGTGTGGGAAAATGCTTTTTTCTGTCTTTATTGAATTCCTACCCATTCCCAGGGCAATGGTAACAGCCACAGCAGTATAGCGATGCTCCTCTTGGCCCTTCTGCCTTGTGTTTTAGTTTCAGAGCTGTTGTGCTACGTTGTCAACACTCCGGCTCATGGATTATTACTGTTGCGTACGCACACACATTCATGGGGGAAAAAAAATCAATGCTATTTGAATTTCTCTTCCCCAGCCAGGTCTTTGGTAAATTGTTGTGGAGAGCTATTGATCTCTTATTGCGATGTGATTTTTAAACAGCAGTAAGGTAAACATGGTCTTATTGTGTTCATTTTACTGGATAACACTTACCTCGACAAAAGGAGACACGAAGCTGTCGGAGCTACTCAGCTTAGCTCCAGGAAAGATACAGTGAATCCCCTGCAATAAAACAAAACCAAACAAAACGCACTCCGAGCTGAACGGAATGGGAAAATTGCTCTCTTGTCACTAATTTTGATTGAATTGAGTTGGCAATACTGAACTGGTTCACTGATACAACAATAGGAAACGTTTAACTATTTCTTGCACTTCTAAACATAGAAAGTGGGTTTTCAAATAGTCAGTAGGTGATGTGTGTTCAAGGTTTAGACAGATGTAGAAAACTGATTGTCAGCTCAGCCTCTGTGGCTCAAATGGCTAAGACGCCAGCCACATACACCTGAGCTGGTGGATTCGAATCCAGCCCAGGCCCGCCAAACAACAATGACATCTGCAACCAAAGAGAAAAAAAAAAAAAGAAAACTGATCGTCAATGTAGATCCTGGGACGTGATGAAGTGAGATATTGTCAGTAAAGGCAGTAAATGGCTGCCTGGAAAGCGAAGACTTGGCCCTTGTCCACTGGGAGAGATCAGGGCTCAGAATTAGTGACATCAATGATCACATTAACTGACATTTACTGAGGACCATCTGTGTACCAGGCTGCACTGTACGCGCTATAATAAGCACCATCTTGTTAAATCCTCATGACATCATCACGACGTTGCTGCTTTTATGACCCCATATTTTGCAGACGGCAGAGCTCAGCAGTTGCCAGACCTGTTTAAAAACCAGTGTTTAGTCTGCAGAGCACTGAACTGGAGTCAGTAAATTGTAGTCCTGACTGTGGTTCTGTTCATGGACTTGCCTTCAATTTGCAGCTGCTACTTACCAAGATCTGTTTCAGCCAGGGTTCTCCAGGGAAACAGACCAAAAGGATGTATCTCTCTTTTTTAAAAAATTTTATTTATTTCAGAATATTATCAAGGCAAAAAGATCTCTCTCTCTCTCTCTCTCTCTCTCTCTCTCTCGAGCATGCTGTCTTTCTCTCTCTGTATTTCTCTCTCTGTATCTACACAGACAGAGTTGAGAGGTTGAAATTTATTTTAAGGAATTAGTTCATACAATTATGGGGGCTGACAAGTCTAAAATTTGCAGGCCTGGCCAGTAGGCTGGAGATGAAAGAATTAATGTTATAGCTCAAGTACAAAGAAAATCTGTTGACTAAATTCCCTCTTCCTCAGAAAACATCAATTTTTTTCCCATGGTCTTCAACTGATTGGCTAAGGCCCACCCACATTATGTAGGGCAATCTGCATTATCTGTGATTTAAAAGTTAATCACATCTTAAAAAATAACTTCAAAGAAATGTCTAGAGTAGTGCTTGACAAATTATCTGTGTACCATGGGCCAGCCAAGTGGGCACATAAAATTAACATGCACAAGATCACCGTTTTTCAACTTGATACCTACACATATGTCCTTAAGCCACACTTAACCTCTGAATATAGATAAGAAGGTCATAGGTATACCTAACATAATGAAATGATACTGTGTTTAATTGGAAATGTACTATCCCTGTCCTTAGAAGAAGATGCAAAGTCCATAGGTGATGATCACGTTTCTACTTGATATAATACTGTTCCTTCTGTTTATTGTAGGACTTGGCAGTTAACAACTCTACTTTAATCATACTCTACTAAAGTCTGGGCAACTTGCTAATTTTTCTGAGCTTTGGTCTCTCTTCATAAAGGGGGAAAATAGTTCCAAGGATCTGGTGGTAACAATTAAGTGACATAATGTTTCTAAGATGCCCTGCACTCAGTAAAGGTGGGCTTCCTTTTACCTTCCTTCAGAATCACTCTGTGCACTATCTAGGTGATGGCAAGTCTTCTCTTTAAAGGACCAGAGAGTAAATATATTACAGCCTCTGTCCCAACTGTTCAACTGTACTTTTGTAGCATGAAAGCAGCCATTGACAATACGAACAAAAATGGGTGTAACTATGTTTCAATAAAACTTTATTTGAATTTCATGTTTTTAATTTCAGATTAATATGAAGGTACAAATCATTAGACTATATAATTTACACATGAAAGGTTAAAGTCACTAGAATGTGAATTTCACATAATTTTAATGAGTTAGGAAAGGCTATGCTACTTTTTTTCTTTTTTGTTTTCTAGTCATTTGTACATGTCAAGACGTTCTTAGATTGAGGGCCACACAAAAGTAAGCAAGCCTGGGCCCACAGGCTATGGTTTGCTGAGATTTGCCTCAGACTCTGAGTCTCCTGAGGGTGGGAACAGCTTGTACTTTGCTCTTCACAATATTTCCAGCGTATTTTCTATGCAGAGCAGATGTACAATACATACTTGTGTGCGATTGTTTGACTGCATCCCTCAGAAGTTCATGTGTTGGAAACTTGGTCTCAAATGCAGCAGTGTTGAGAGGTGAAACATTTGGGTGTGAGTGGGTCTTAAGGACTCTGCTTTCATGACTGGATTAACCCATCCATGGACCAATGGATTGAAAGGGGTAGTTGGTTTTCTAATCCAACTAATTCATTCGGAGTTGGGAGCAGGCTAGTCATCCCAAGTGTGGGTCTATTATAAAAGCCAGTTTGGCCATCTCTGATGAGCCCCCTCACCATATGCTACCTTGTGCTGCCTCCAGCCTTTGCAGAGTCCCCACCAGCAAGAAGGCCCTCACCAGATTTGACCCTTCAACCTCGGACTTCCCAGCCTCCATAACCGTAAGAAACAAGTCTCCTTTCTTTGTCTAAATTACCTGGCCTCAGGGATTCACTTATTACCACAGAAGACAAACCAAGACACTGGAATAAACAAAACCTGCATAATGGAGATTATAACTCTTGATCCGGAAGGAGATTAATACCACAAAGTGCTGCATCACTGAAAAGTCTTAAAATTGTCTCTCTCATAGCGTTAGTCACCACTTGGCTCCTTAAGGGGAAACCGAAATTCATGGTGGTGTCTTATCATGCAATGGCCAGTAAAAAAGGGAAGAAATTGACTTTCTAAAACATTTCGGTTGCATTTCCCCTTCATCTGTTTATTAATTTATTAGCGACAATTTGACCTCCATCACCGTCTCCCTTCCCCCACACATAAAGGCAAAACTTTGTTTTTCTGGATTCCCTGGGGAGACTTTAGTTCCTGGGGTGGCCTAAGGAGAGATCAGTGAAGCTCTGCGCTGTAGTCTATTAAAGCACAGCTGTTCATCAATTAGGAAGGAGAAAATAGTCCTGCTGTTTTAGAGAGGCGTGATGTGCCTCGTGTTGGCGGAGCAGGCACAATGAGACCAGAGACAGTGGCTCATTTTCCTTCATCCACTGCTCACACACGTTTATTGGGAGGGCAGCCCAGTTCCTGCTCTCGCTCCTCATCCATAGCTCGACCCATGCAGCCTCAACCTCAGTCACAGGGCACAGGCTGTCCCGTGTTAGTCCCCGAGCTGATCTGTACACCCCTGAGGGTGGTTAGAGACTGAGGTAGCAAGGTCATGATGGGTCCTGTGTGGACTCCACTTGAATATTATAGTGTCCTTGGTTAGAGTTGAAGAAAACGTCCATTGAAACCCCTTGTGTTCTGAGCAGCTTCCTCTTGCATTCCCTGAAAAGGGGACGTTGGCTGTCATTGTCCTCTGGATTCAGAAAGCCTAAGTTTTAACTACAATTAATATCTCCCAAAACTATTAACTCCACTCCCATTTACTACAATAATTAGAAGTAATATCAGAGAGAATGTCAAACATCAAATAGATAGTTCATATTCTCTTACTTCAAGTTCACGTTATTTTTTTCCACCGTATTTAGAAAAAAAATTGGCAAGATCACGTGTGAGTTGGGCCTTGCCTACCTCCCCAACACCAGCTCCTAGCAGGGACCTCAGGCCTTTGCATTGACTCCTTTGTCTTCACCTAAATGTCACCTCATGAGAGGGAACTTTCCAGTAGTGTCATCTAAAATCACTCTCCCCTTTTACAATCACTTGCATCAACCTGTTCACTTCTGCAATTTGTAATTCTTTTGTTTGTTCCATCTTTTGTACCCAGCCACCCACGACCCTCTGCTTTTATGGACATTCCATAAAAGGTTGGCACAAAGTAAGAGCTCGATACATTCTTGTTGACCAGATATTAACATTTGTGGCTGGAAGAAGAACATTCCAGAGTGGGGACTGTTCTGACCTAGGGATCAGAAACCTGGAATTCAGCTGTAATATGTGGTCACTAGGGCCGGGGACCAACTGCTTGGCCTTTGAGTATCCATCTTCACAGATGAAGAAGGACAGTGCTACAACTACCCCCCTGGAAGTGTTAGGAGAATTAAATGCCATCAAGAATGTGAAAAATGACTCATGAACTGTAAATCATGCCACACATCTCAGTCACTGGGGACACCGCCAGCTTCTGGAGGACAGGGACAGTGAGTGGCTCAGCTTTGTCACTGTAGCATCTGGCAGAATCCCTGTTCACTCTCCATAGTGATTGTTGAGTAAAAGGATGATGTGGGTCAGTCTTGCCAGCGCTAAGGAATAAGAGCAAAGGAACCATATGCTGAGAGAGAGATTGTCTGGCTTCTCTGGTGTTTTGAGCTGAATTTTGTCCCTCTCAAATCCATGACATGAAGTACTAACTCCAGCCACCTCAGAACTCGAGGCATCTTCAAGAGGCAGGTAAGTTTAAATGAGGCCATTAGGGTGGACCCTAACTGAGGATGACTATTGTCCTTATAAGAAGAGGAAGGGGCAGACACTGTGAGGGCACAGGGAGAAGATGACCTACCACAAGCCAACAGGAGAGGCCCCTGGAGAAACCAACTCTCCTAAAGCCTTGACCTTGAACTTCCAGTTTCCAGAATTGTATGTGAATAAATTTCTGTTGCTTGAGCCCCACAATCTGGGGTACTTTGTTACAGCAGCTGAAGAAAACTAATACACCCCTTTGTTCAATATGCGTAGCTCGCTTTTACAGAGCACTGACCTGGTTTAAAGCAACCTGACGAGGGGCGTGTAGGATAGATCTGCAGGGATCCCTCGGCAGCCCAGCAAGGCAGTCCTTATCGCCGCCACTTGGGAGATGAGGGGGGAGTAGGCTTTCCGGGGGGAGGGGTGGAGACACACAGGGAGAGGCAGGACCAGAGCAGCAGGGGGTAGAGTACCGAGGCTTGACCAACCCCTGCCACGTGCTCTGTGTCTTGGCTCCTTCAGGTGCTGGCCGTGAGAGGCATTGGTTGTGAGATCTTGGCATCATTACTTCACTCCTGGGTCTCATTTTGTCCATCGTTAAATGGGACAAACAGCAGTGACATCTCACTCTCAGGGCTGTTGAGAGGCTTTCAGTGAGATGATATTGGTGGGACTTTCTCTGCAGGTGGTGTGGACTCAGCATAAAATCTAGACTTGTGATGCTGCTCAAGGCTCTTGGATCAGGCTGGCGGGACTCAGCAGCCTGCCTTCACTTACCATCGCAGGTCACCCCTGGCCTGGTAACGGGCTCTGTGCTGCCAGCTGCACGGCCCACCAAAGGCAAGCTGGCTTCCAGCAGCAAATCTGGTGGTTTGAACCTGTCTCTGAGACCTTGTGACCACTCTGGGACCTTTTAAGGACCTTCTCCTGTACCTCCCGCGGCTGCAGAACAAACAAGAAACCTGCTGTGGCAGCCAAGCGCCTCCTTAATTAAGCAGCACAAATGTCACAAAAAGGTGCGAAAGCAAGACTCCATGCAGAGAACCTACCTCTTAGCTTGCAGTGTGACTCCCTTATTAATCCTCCCTTTTTGCTGTTGTGACATGATTGAGGTCACTGGGAGAGAGGAAGTGAAAGCAGAGAGTGAGGATGGCTCCAAAGGCACAATGGTCCGTAAGTGGGTTTTGATTCCAGTGACTTCCAGGTCCCTGGCCCTGGTCCTCAGGCCCAAGTTTAAACTCTAGATATGCTATTTCTTAGCTGTGCAGCTTTAAGGAAGTTACTTAATCTCTCTGTGTGTGGTTGGGAAGATCAAGAGATAAAATTACAGAGGGCATTTACCGGAGGGCTTGCCCGAGATGTGAGAGCTATCACACATCGGTTGCTAGTGTTGTCGTTATTTTGATTCCCATCCTCTCTCTTTGTTCCTGCCTTGTACACCTGGACCAGCCCAGCCTACCACTCACTGCCCAGCACTCCCAGCTCCATCTTCTCTGTACCTGCTCATGTCAGTGCCCTTCCCCCACTGCTTTGCATCTTGCCTCCGCCCAGGGCACCAGCTAGTCCTCATTCCCCGAGGTCCAGCTGCTATTACCTCCTCTGAGAAACCTCCTAAGTCCTTACGGATTTGTAGTTTTTCTATTTGTCTTTGAAGTCCTCCTAAAACTTTAAAGGAGAGTCCCTTTTCTCTTTCTTTTGCACATGGGAAAACTGTGGCTCACAAAGATTAATTTGTCCAAGGCCACAAAGTCCTCAAGTCACGGTATCTCAAACCCAGAGCTCTGTGGTCTCCAGGCTGTGCCCAGTAACTACCTCTGTCCACACCTACCGCCTTGTCTGTGTAGTGTCCTTTGATCCAGCCACTTTGTGAACTCTTTGATGGTGTGCATACGTCCTGCTTATGTCAGTGTCACCAGCATCTAGCACAGTGTCTGGCACAGGAGAATGAGTGGAGGAAAGAATAAGTTCTACACGCATGTCATAAGGGAATGGCTACAGATGTGAACGGATCTCTAAGCTCCCTCATAGCTCCCGAGTCACATAATTTATGGAAATTTCTTCCCATCAAAATCATGTTAGGAAAATAGAGCAGCAAGTGGTATTGCATGATTGTTAATATGCTTTGCAATTTCCATAGCTTCTTGTTGAGTCACGAACTTAAATATGCATTGTGGTTTGTCAAACAGCTGTGTACCTGGAGAATCAGAGGAGGGTCTCAGAGTGGACTGACCTGAATGAGGAATGTCTTGAATTGGGGTGAGATGTCCAAATAAAAAAAATAGCAGGGCCCAGCAGACCTGTGTGTGCATGCCCCTGCTAGCCTGCTTGCTGGTCCTGTGACCTCCCCCAAGTCTCTGGGCTTCAGTCTCTTCATCCATAAAAGGGGGGCGATGCGAAGTGGGGCTGTGGCGGGTATTGTGCCTGCCACGCGGAGGACTCAGCACATCCTCCTCTTCCCTCGCACTTTATGAGCAAGCATTCGCTTTCCCGACTCTGACAGTTCAGGTGCCGGTTAGTCCGTCCTTGTGTGCTCTCTGTCGCCATCTGCAGCAGCAGCCGTGAGCATTACTGAACATCTAAAGGATTGGTGCCGATGACCGAGGCCATAGATAGGTCACAGGACGGTGCCGCCCCTTCCAAAAGGAGGCTTAACTTGGCTGTGAACAGTGGAAACGTCAGTGGGCAGAGAAGGAAGAGTTGTGTACAGGGACAGGAAACAGATGGCATTTGTGAGGGACCAGAGGAGAAAAAATGCCAGCACACCCGATGCCGGTAGTGGACGGTGTGCTTGACCTGGGGGCTGAGTGGCACAGAGGGCAGATGGGGCTTAGGCGGGGGCAGGGAGTGCCACCCGTTGAGTGCCAGGTGACCTCTGGAGGGGCTTGAATGCTCCCTCCCTCCCTCCCTTCCTTCTTTTCTTCTCCTTCTCCTCTTTCATCTTCTCCTCGTCCGGCCCCCATTAATTTCAGAAGGATGGAGTTTAAGCCAAGGTTAAAGTTAGAGGCTACAGAAGGCAGAGCTCAGTGGGATTCTGAGTGGGTGTGGGAAAGAGAAGAGATCAAATTAGAAAAGGATTAAAATATCAGTACAGTTCTAAATCCTGAAACTAAGTGTTAGTCTGCAAAGGACAAAAGACAGAATACCAGTATCCTCTTCAAAATCACCTGTTTCTTTTCTGCCTTTGGGTGGGTAGGACACGGACTCTTAGGAGCAGGACGTCTCTCCTGGCTTACACTGTATATCCAAACTCTTAGTTGACAAGCATTTGTTTTCTCCCAGTTTTAACTTTACGAGAGTGATTACCTTCCCTTCCTTCCTTCTTTATTTTTTTCTCCCCACCTCCCTCTCTTCCTCCCTCTTTTTCTCCCTGCTTTCTTCCTTTCTTCCTCTCATCCATCCATCAGGCACTAATACATGGTAGAAACGGGCTTGCAAGGGAAAAAAGGACACTTATGTATTGAACATAGAGTTATTGGGGTCATACGAATTTGGGGATGAGTCCTGTCTTCAGTTACTGCTGTTTTCCTGGTAATGTCACCAAATTATCCAAAGGCTCAGCTTTGTCCTCTGTAAACTGGGGCTGATGGGACCTGTCTTGCAAGGTTCTTGTGAGGCAATCTTGAAGGAGCCTCCACCTTGTGCATGCCCTGGTGATGTGGATGGGAAGTCCTCCCACCAATCTGTGCTCAACAAAGGGGTTATTTGCATATAAGGGGTTATTCTCCTTTCAGAAGGAGAATAGAGACTGGCTCTGATCACTGGGAAGTTGGAAGTGAAGTCCTAGAGAAGGGATTCTCATTCTTCTTGAAGCCTCACATTTCTGGGGATCCTCACTTTGCTGGAGCTCCATGTGTGACTGCTGCCCATGAGGAGGTGTCTGCCCCAGCTGCGACTGGGTAGGCATCAAGCTCTACAGGATGGGTATGAATGGGGGTGTTCCTGAAAGCAAGGGCATGGTCAGAGGCTGAGACTGGGCCCCAGCATGTTCCCTCACCACAGCTCAACCAATTGGGGATCCTTCACACTTTTTCCAGGTGGAGAACCTCAGTGGGGCTCAGAAAGGCTGGTAACTTGCCCAAGGCCACAAAGCCAGCAGGTAGACACACATGCTGGTGGGAGGTTTAGATCTAGAAGAGCAATCGGCCACACAGCTGGCCCTGGCCCTGACCCACCTCTGTTCTGATCTTAGAGGAGAAAGCCCTACATTTAACCCAGACCTGTGGGAGACGGACATATCCTGGACGAGAAAATGGGCAGTAAGTTCTGGAGATTTGTCCCTGTTGTTCTGGCCGGGGAGAGGTCAGGGACACAGAGCGGCATTCTAGTGTATTCCCAGTGACCATCCCAGGCCCAGGGCCGGGGCTGGGGAACTTCTCAGGAAATTCCCCAGGCTGCAACTCGAGGAAAGTAAGAAAATTGAAGGGAGCTTTCAAGAGGCCAAACATGTTTATTTTAAAGAGCTGTCCTTTATTCTGGGACATATTTGTGCCTGTCCTAGAATTTAGGTGTGAAAACTCCTTTCTTTTGTGAAATGAGAGAGATAATAGGGGGTACTTGGGATTTTTGTTTTTTAAGTTTTGGCTAAGTAAAAGCTAACAACTCTGTCAATTCTTTCTGTCTACCTATATACATAACATACGCACATCTACCATCCATCCATTCACCTGCCTGTCTGTCTGTCTGCCTGTCTGTCGGTCTATCTATCTATCTATCTATCTATCTATCTATCTCATACATATATCCATCCATCCATCTATATATCTATCTGTCTGTCCCCTATCTCTCTATATCTGTCTATCTGTCTGTCTATCTATCTATCTATCTATCCATCCATCCATCCATCCATCCATCCATGATCTATCTTTAAATTTAAAATGTACTGCTCTGTGATATCCACAGTTCTGGATACCACTTCTCTAGCTATCTTAGGGAAGTTCTATGAATTAGGGGATCCTATGACCTCCCAAGGTAGTAGAGCAACCCAGAAAACCCAGGAGTACATGTGGTCCTGGTTTTGCCCCTTTCTGCTGGGTGATGGTGGACTGGCAGCTGCCCTGCCCTGATCCTCATTTTCTCCTCTGCAAACTCAACAGTGAGGCCAACTCAAGGAATCACTGTGAAGCCTGGATAAGTTAGAGAGGTAGAGGGCAGTGTAGGGTTGAGCACAGTAAGGGTGGCCAACCCATGGGGCTTGCCTTCACTCACTCACTCACTCACTCACTCATTCATTCATTCACTTAACAAAGCCCAAGATCTCCCTGTGGACTGTCCCTGCACAGAGTGCCAGTAAACAGCAATGAACAAGGACAGTTCTCGGTTTTTGATCTAGCAGGGTCCTAATAAATAAATAGCCAATCTCCTCTCCATGTGGGGTAAGGAGAGAGGGCTTCCAGGGGTGGGTGGGCTGTGGGGTGTCCCAGCAGCTTGTAGGGGTGGGTGGGGGAGGAGCATCTCTCCCAGCTTGGGTATAGGTCCTGGAGGGGTGGAGGCTGCCATGGAAGGAGACCTTCTGGCTGGAAGTGGGAGATGCTCAGAGAGCCAGGGGAATCGATTCTGGGAAAGTTGTTTTTGATGCAGGTGTGTGATTTAGTGAGACAACAAATGGACTATGGTCTTTTTCAGAGCAGAACATTAGCACCAATCTGGGGAGAACCCTTTTCCTTGGGTTGTACAAACAGGCCTGCACTTCGAAAGTCTAGCCCTGCGTGTAGAGCTCTGTCTCAATCTGCACAACAGACCCCGAGGTAGGTATCATTATCTCCATGGCAGAAAAGGATGCTTCACCATCTCTCCAAAAGCAGCCATGTTGGTCCAAACCCTCTCGAGTCATCACTGGCCACGTGCACAGGCGCCTGCTCCTTGCCTCCTCACTCCGACACCTTTTTGCCATTGGCTTGAGTGTCCTGTGACCCTGAAGGAGGAGCTGAGCTCTAGGCAGGGTGGGGCCTGGGGACTTCCTCTGAGCTCCACCCTGTCTGTGGCCTCAGGCCTGCTTGGGCTCTGCCATTGTGAAATGGGCGGTGGTCTCGTGGCTCCCCCACCCCCAGCTGTTAGGAGGGCCACCTGCCAAAAAGGTGCTAGAAGGGGCCTCAGGAAAAATGGGGCATGCTGGCTGTCGCTGGAAAGGCCGGCATCTGGGGGAGTTTATTATTTATGCTCAGCTGTGGGAGTTCCTGGTTATGTTTTCCCCAAGTGGCAACATTTGATAAAAAGCCCAACAAAACAGAAGAAAAGAAACTTAACTTTAAAAAAAATAAAGACAATTCAGCATCTGAAGTTGGACACTGATTGATATTCTGGGTTAAATCTTTTTGAACTAGAGAACAGACAACTCACAGAGCCATCCGACGTAGACTCATATTTAAATGAATGTTGCCCTGTTTTCGTTTTGTGGTTGGGTGTACAGGGTCTTTTTCTTTTTTTTTTTAAGGATATAAATTCCAACCATGTTTTGTGTGAAGGGTCTCAGTGCATGCTGACATTGTGAGTGTCAGCCCCAGATCACTTTAATCAGAGAGTGGATATGCATGATAAAACGGATAAGGGACTTTAATCAAAAAATCCGCTGGCCTGGAAACGTGACGCACTCCGCCAAACACACTTCATCCCACTTTTCTTGTGCCACTGCCAAGATTCTATTTCATGAATATGCATTGGACATGATATTACATTAAAATGTGACATTGGTGTATGATGTGGAGGATTTAGAATCCCCCCTAAGTATGTACGTGTATATCTTCACACACACACATGCACTTGTGTCCCTATATATGTATTATATATATATATATATATATATATATATATATATATACTTCTGAAAAGTTTTTGATAATTGGACATTAATTTTGCAATAGGAGTTTTTTTCCTTCCCAAGCTTACTTGGGAACTGAATATCGGATTTATAACCTGTATCATCCCTGTAAGAAACGAATTGCAATGGGAGGCAGGGGTTTTAGTTAAACTCTATCTGGGAATGCTCTATCCAGTTTTCGGTAAGGTTCACGTCTTTCCATATAAAATGCTCATTTGTGAGAGAGAGCACAGGCAGAGATTTTGTGGTTTGTTTCTATTTTAAGGAATTAATTCTGGGCGCAGTGGATGAGGGAGCCGAGGGCCTTTCCCCACCCCGGCTGCATCACACGCCTCTTAAAAACAGGGGAAAAGAAGCCTCGAGAAACTGCAGGCGGCTCCCTGCCTGAGCAGCAACTTTGGGGCACACTTCTGCACGCTTTGGAGTTGCACGGACACCAGCAAATCTGCCGCCTTCAGCCCCCTCCTCTCCTCTCTGCCTGCTGTTTTTTTTCCTGCATCTAGACGGAGGCTGCAAATTTTGAGAATTTATCGGAAATCATATCATGCCATGCAAAGCAAACGACTTGCAAAGTAAAGGTGCACTGTGCAGATTAAAGATGAATGTATTGTCAGATCTTGTTTGATATCTTGCAGAGTCTCTCCCGTGGAAAAATTCCGGGTGGCGTTTGGCAAGCACAGATTCATCTAAGGGAATCAGAGGCCGAAAGGCTCCATAATGCTATTTGCATAGAAATGGGCCAGTGTTTCCACTCCCCCACGGGGGCTGGGCGTCTCTTGGCATCCCGGGAACAGAGGTGGCAAACACTAGTGCTGGTACCTGCCCTGTATTTGGACAATTGGTTCTATTGTGGGATTTTACTGGACGTTAGACAGAGTTTCCTAATTTATAAAACTACTTGTTTTTCCCAGCTAAAATCTCTTTCATAAAGAAGTTGCATGCTGAGTTGGACAGTAGCCCCTCTACCTCCCAATTCACATCTACTCCGAATTTCAGAATGTGACCTTACTTGGAAATAAGGTCACTGTAGATGTGATTAGCCAAGGACCTGCCCTAAATCCAATGACTGGTACTTTATAAGAAAAGAGGCCACAGAGACTCCCTATGGGGGAGGGTCAGGGACCAGAGGGAGGCTGCCATGAGCCCGGAACGTCGGGGGCCACCAGGAGCTGGACCACAGCCTTCAGAGGGAGTGTGGCCCTGCTCACATCTTGATTTGGAAATTTTAGCTTCCAGAAGTATTAGAGAAGAAATTTCTGTTGTTTTAAGCCATGTGGTTTGCGGTAGTTTGCTGTGGCCGCCACGGGAAACGAATGTAGACCATGTCATAAAGGGTTACTGAAGGCCCCCCCAAATCCTGTAGGTGTCAGTTCCTACTCTGCTTCAAGGCTGAAATTTTGTTTATTTCATCTGCAAATTTGGGTTAAATCGTACTTATCACGTAGGGTTGTTCGACACAACCACCGTTAATTATTTCAGTGCTTACGAGGCCGGCTTATGGGTGGGGGGGAGATACAAACCTTAGACAGACGAAGGCCGCTCTGTGTGGCTGTGGGGAGAGCAAGCCTGGAGCACAGACCCAGCCCACGGCCCTTACACCCGAAGTGGGGGCCTGGCGCTGCCCAGCCCCTTCCTTCCCACCCTTGACAGGGGCACCCTGAGGCCAGAGCCTGAAGATTGTGAACTTAGGGTCCCCCACCCCCGGGGTACCCGACCTGCCCCTCCATCCTGACGACTGAGGCTGATCACAGCTCTCTGTCCAGCTGTGTGACTCTGCTTAGAAACCTCTGGGATCACAATGGTTCAGTAAATTCCATTTTCTTTTCGGATCAGCAATTTTTAAATGCAAATGCTGTACTTAATGGTGAATGGAGGGAATGACCATGTCATCCTCAATCAGAAAAGGTGTTGAGTCCCAAGAGTCGTAGAAATGAAAAGGGGCTTCTGTAGCTGGATAATCCTTAGAGGGGCCCTTTGCCTCTCTGAGCTTCGCTGTGTCATTTGGAAAGCGTGGGTAAAAATGACAACCGGCACACAGGGTTACTGGGGAGACTAAATTAGTTGGGATGACTCATGAGAACGGTCTATAGACTATGGAGTTTTATGGAATGAGAATGTCACTTTCCTGTGGGGTAGTTTCCCTGTCCTTCTCTCATTGTTTCTTACCTTCCTTCCTCTCTCTTATCCTGCCTTCCTCTCCATCCTTTGCCTCCTCCTTCCCTTTCTTCCTCTCTCTTTCCTGATTTCCTCCTTCCCTCCCTCTCTCTTTTTCTTTTTTCTTTTCTTCCTCTTTCCTTTTCGGTCACCCAACTCTGTGCTGTTGTGAAGATTTGAAGAGGTCGCACCCTCTCTGGACATACGTTGCTAGAGTCAGGCTGGAGAAAGACATCATTTGGGGCTGCGAGTCTTGGAAAACACTCTTCAAAAATTAATAAGAATATATTGATTTTGAAGCACTTTCCCCATTGCCAACATTTCCGAATTGCTTCTCTATAGAACTAAACTTCAGCAATCTTGGATCCTCTCTGGTGACTCAATGGCTCCTGGTGACTTCAGGATGACTGACTGACCAGTAAAACCTGATTCCAGGGACCCCCCAGAGCAAAGCCTTTGCCTTGCGTTAGAACATCGAGAGTTGCAAACTGCAACTTGGGACCTGCTGGAATGAGGACATGACTTTTTGGTGGGGACTGAATTTTGAAGGAATTCTATTTGGTTCCCAAATTGCTGTTTCTGACAAGCTGCAACAATTTCCTGAAACCAAACAGGAGAAATATTTCGAAAGCTCAGCTTCAGGTTCCAAGGCCTGTGATAGCTGTAGGGGGGAGCGAGGGTGCCTGGACCCACGACAGGGCAAGAGTGTAAGCAGCTTGGTACCTTGGACAGAGCCCTGGGCAAGCGAGACCACGCCCCTCTGTCCAGGCCTTGCTGCTCACAGGCTGTGCAGCCTTGCCAAACCACATCCCACTCTGGGCTCCAGTTTTCTCACCCACAAGATGGGCCTGACCCCATATCACAGGGGCTATTCACAAGCAAATTTTAGACAACTATGGAGGAGCAGTGAGTGTTAATATTATTTGCTACCATTCACTAAATAGTCTAGACACATATCCATTCACTAATAAAAACAGTAGTGTTTTCAGGGAAGTTCTCATAATAATCTTAAATAAATAATGTCCTTGGAAAAGTTTCACTTGCTGTAATTGTAGCTCAGGAGGCAGACCTGAAGACAGACAGGGCTTCAGGGTGACAGCTGGCAAACAGAGGGGGTACTGTGGCCGTGTGCTGTCCCTGGCTCGTCATGCACTTTACGAAGCATCTTGTATGCCCTTTGAAAAGGAAGGTGCCCAAGCAAAGGTGATTCTTCTCATTCACAACCACTGTTATCATACAGATCTGAACCTCCAACTCAGTTGTAACCCAGGAGTACGGGAGAAAGGAGGAAAATTCCGCCTGCATTTCCGACATGCTTGGTGATCCTGAATCCGTTTGCATTTGCTTATGTCACGTTGACGCCTCACATTGGGTTATACGGTGTCATGTTTCATCACTGCAGAGCTCCCAGGACACAGTAGAATACTGGCAGGAATTTGGGAATTAGGAAAAAAAAAAAAAAAAAAGAACCCATAACCCCACACCTCCAGTACATTTTTCTTATCTACTGTGGTTTCAGTTAGAGAGCTCCCCCTGTGACTTTGTGTTATTAATTAGGATGGCTGGTTATCTGTGAGAAGCAGATATTTCTCAGATATAGGCGACACACAGTATGTGATCAGGAGTGTCTGGGGACTTTCTCTACTTGAAGAATTAGAGTCATATTTGAAAGTTGCATTATAGGGTGAAGACAAATGCATCTAAAAATAACTCGCTAGTCTGATATTTTTATCTCCCTCTTTCTAGACAATGTTAATACATTTTGCCTTCAGCTTTTCAGTGTTTTGGGGGTCCTCAAGACATAGCCATACTATTGACTTCTTTTCTTTCTGGCCCACTGATCAGTTTTTCTTTTCTTTTTTATGGTGAAAGGAACACTTGACATGAGCTCTACGTGCTTAACAACTTTTAAGGGTACAAGCAGGATTGTTATCTGTCGGCACAGTGCTGTACAGCAGAGCTCTAGAACTTACTCATCTTGCAGAACTGAAACTTTATACCCATTGATTAGCAATGCCCCATTCTCTTTGTGTAACTGCTGGAAAACACCAATTATTTTTTTCTTCTGTAAATTTGATTATTTTAATGTCTCATGAAAGTGGAATCGTGCAGTGCTTACACTTCTGTAACTGGCTTATTTCATTCAGCATAATGTCCTGAAGGTTCATCCACGTTGTGGCAAATGACAGGATTTTCTTTTGAAGGCTGAATAAAACATATATATACATATATATGTACAGATATCCATATAATATGTGTATCTGTACATATATGTGTGTATGTGTGTTTGTATTTATAGTGTTTTCTTTATCCATTCATTTGTTGATGGACGTTTGTGTCATTATCATGTCTTGGCTGTTGTGGTGACAGTGCCACAAGGAACATGGAGTGCAGATATCTCTTCAAGATCTTGATTTCAATTCTTTTGGATATACTGCATATACCTAGAAGTAGGATTACTGGATTGCATAGAACTTATATTTTTAGTTTTCTGAGGAACCTCCACACAGTTTTCCAGCAACGGGAAGAGATTGTGCCTGCTCTGGCACCTGATCTGGGTCAGAAATGCTAAGAGGACGCAGAGTAGGTGGCGCAGCTGGAGAGATTCCAGGAAGCCCTGAGGCCATTTGAGCTCTAGAATCAGAGTTCAAGTAGCCCTACTCATTGGTCCCTTGCTGAAAATAGTGACACACGATCTTTAAAGAAATCGATGATTTTATTTCGGTGGATCCACCTGTAGGAATAACCACTTCACTAGTGTGAAAAGAAGCAGTGGTGCTGATCAGGTTGGTCTCAGGAAGAGGGGGAAGAGTTACTTACTGGTTTGTTATATTGCAAGCATCTACCCCACTTATTTTTGACCCCCAAAGTGATGATTATTGACTTTGTCCACACAGTCCAACTGTCCAGGGAAAATCACAGACCCGTGGCTGTGGCTGTGTCAGGCTGTTTGAGGTTCTGCAGTGGAAACTCCTGGCCTTGTGTGCTCTCAGTTCTGGGAGGGGTGCTGCCCCTTGGCAGGACACGGGACAGCCAGGGCTCAGCAGTGCTCTGGTCTGTTCCCCTTCTCATTCCTCCTCTGAGAGGGGTTTGGCAGGTGGTTGATTGATATCCACAGGTGCCTAGCCACAGACAGACACCTTGAGTGAGGCCCAAAGCCTGCATGTCTCACTCCCCTCTCAAAGTCTAAGCTGCCTGTGTGCACAGGTGCAGGTGAGCGGAGTTGGAACAAGGTATAAAGAGGTAGGCCCAGCTTTGGTCTACTTGTTAGCAGTTAAGGAGAAGCACCAGAGGGAAGCGTGTGTGAGTTTGCTGACCTCCAGGACAGAGTCACCTACTTACTGGTAACATGAGGACCAGGGGTCTCCTGTGCACGGACTCACCACTTTTGCAGGCCTGCTGGTGGTGTGGGAAGGGGCTGAGAGGAGGAAGGAGCATTAGGAGAGAGAGTGGAAGTTTTCTCTCTAACGTTGATGTGGTTGTCAGATTTAGCAAATAAAAATACAGGATGCTTGGCTAAATTTGTCCCTTACTTATTGAAGACATAGTGATGCTAAATACTTAATTTGTTTATCTGAAATTCAAACCTAATTGGCATTCTGTATTTTATCTGGCAACCCTAATCATTGCCTTATATTTTGTTTCCTGCTTTTATGTAGTGTTGCTGTTTGAGCTGGTTGGAGGTGGTCATGGCTGAGAAGGTTGGTTGTAGGCAGGGGCTGAGGGGTGGAGTGGTGGCGAGATGCAAAGAAACCAAGAAATTTTCTGTGCCAGTGTTGCTAACTGGTGGGGAATTGCAGAGCAACATGGAGCTTGCTACCTTTGTTGCTCTCCAGTGGGGAGAAGGACGCTTTTTTAGTAACCTGTGCTGGTGTCATCAAATATAGCTCAAGATCACTGATGGGGAAGGCCTCCCAGACCCACAGATGTGTGTGTGTATGATTGCCGCCCCGCAGGAGTCAGATTCCAGCACTGGCTCACTCCAAAGTGAGGTGGATGTGGTGTCAATTTCTGGGTGAAGAGTAAATGAAGGGAACTAAAATCTGTCCCATTTAGAGCAAGGAGGAAGATCCTTTTTGCTTCAATCTCCATTGCTTGGAGGTAGTCTGTCTTTTCCTCAATACTTGGAAGGCACTTAGGCAATCGCATCAAAGCAGAAACAGTCCTTGGGCAGAAGATCTAGCCCTCCACTGATGACTCACGGGATATTTGGTAAGTTGTTTCACTTTCCTGGGCCTCAGTGTACCCTTCCATAGCATGTAGTTGAAAAAGACAGTGTTATTGATAGGACTGAAGAGATAGTGGGTGCAAGATATAACCTGGTATGTAGTAGGTCTTCAATAACTGGCAGTCATTATTTTTATCCAGAACCTTCAAGTCCTAATAGCATCAGCCAGTGTGAACATAGCTTGGGTACATTAATGGCACTTACCAGCATTGATATTTCCCTCCTAAGTGCAAGGCCATTTCATGGTGAATAAATATCATATTGATAGCATTAATAATAAGAAAAATACAGATGTGACCATAAGGCAGTATAATGGATGTGACTTAGCAATGCGGGACACCAAGTGGATTTGGGGAATCAGTTTGATTTGTGGGGATTTTATGCATAGACAGTCACAATAAATAATCGTTATATTAATTGGCTCCCTGATCAGAGTCATGTAAATCATGTTTTGTAGGAATTATATCAAATACAGAGTGATTGTTTCAGTGATAGAAGAGCCTGCCCCAGGGATCAATGTCCACAGATGTTACTGTCTCAGGGTGGTTGGATGGCCTGGGGCTTCTTGGTGCAGGGTCTCTGGAGTGGGTGCCAGGGCCTTGGTTCTGAAAATGACCCTTTTTTTCCAAGTCACACTTTGTGTTGCTTCAATACCACCAAATATAAGTTCAGATAAGCCCCTCAAGCTATCCTGACCCACTGTGTCTCTGAGCTTGGAGAGAGCTTAGGAATTATGTTCTCCTGGAGAAACTGAGTCTCATAGTTTGGGAGCAATTTGCCTGAGGGTCACATAGAGACTAATGTTAATCTCCAAATTGGTCCTATAATTATTAAACTTTGACTGTCAGAATAGCTCACTGATATTTCCTTTCCACCAGAGATTTTATGAAGCATAGAGCTTGTTTCACACATGGTTTTTATAGTTGACTGCCAAACTTCTATTCCACCCCAGATGATTAGTTGAAACCACCTGGATTAGTTAGGGAAATCAATAATGTAGCTGCAGGGACAAACCTAAACTTTGATGGCTTAACACAAACCATCAATAATGTCTGGACCAGCAGATGGCCTTTTACAAAGTGATTCGCGAACCCCTATCTATACTTTCTAAGGTGCTGTTATCTTTTAAGGCCTACATTGAGTATTCTGCCATTAGCTGCTGATGGAAGAGAGTGTGGAGGACCACACCGGAGATTTTATGGACAGGCCTGGAAGTGCCATCACTTTTCTCACATTCTGTGAGTAGAAGCTGGACACCTGGCACAGTCTGGTTGTAAGAGAGGCTGAGAAAGGCAGTCTTCCTGGGTGTTCTGGAGGGGAAAATGGATTAGAAACGTTTACCAGGTTTCTCCTACACAACCGCGGTCGTCCCTCCCCCGCTGCCAGTGGGCAGTTTAAGAATGGGGATGACCCAGTGTGTGTATAAAGCCCAGTCCTGGCCAGTGAGTCTGGAGGCGATTACAGATGGGGCTAATGACAGAGATTCTCGCACATCTAAGGAGATGCTGTGTTCTGATTTCTACCTGTCCAGAGAGGAGGCACACACATGGAAAAGGGGCAAGCAGAGGAAATCTTAGAGCAGCGAAGCATATTTTCTACCATATGGTGCCTGGAACCTGTCCTGCCTGTGGACCTCCACTGCTTGGGCTTATCAATCATCTCATTGTTGTAGCCAGTTTGAATTTGAACTTGCTAGTACTTGTATCTGAGATCATCCTAACTAAGAACAGCTATGGTGAACATTTTTTGAAACAATGTCCAAGACCAAGCACAGGATGTTAAATTATATTAATAAACTAGATTATGACAAATACCCAGTGCCAGACATGTAGGCTGAGCTTAAAAAGCCTAGAGGCAACTTGGAAAAAGGGGAAGACCACAGGCTGTAGGTTTTACAAGACCTGGATTTAAGGTTCTAGCTGACCCTTCCCAGCTCTGTGACCCTGGGCAGATTGCATTCCCTCTCTGAGCCCTCTCTATGTTTTCATGGAGTTCTAATGCCTACCTTGCCTAGTTGTCGAAACTCTTTATGTAAAGTACTGGTCCAAAGATGGCATTTAATGGCTGGTAACTACTTCTTAGCTTAATTGACTTTCTCAAGGAAGATAGCCCTTGTTTCTTCAATGTGTCAAGTATCTGGGCCCAATTAAGCAGGAGATCACCTTGCGTCACCTGGGCAGACAGCCTAGCAGTGTTGTAGCTAACATCCTACCTTAACACAGCAGCCAGGTTGGACTCTCCATTATTCATATTCTGCAGTAATGGGCTCATTAAGCATCATCGTGCAATTCTGTGGATTCTGGAATGAAACCAAAGACCACTTCTCTAGTGGTTATTTTCTTCTCCAAGATGCTTATGCTTTTTGGAGGTACTGCCAAGACATCCAGCAAGGCACTCAAATCCTTTTTGGAAGGAGACAGGATATAAATTATTAGTAAGTAAATAAATAAATAACCATTTGATTCTGTCAGTTTAGGAGGAAAAAAATCAGTCAACCCAGAGTCTGCTGTCATGTAGACCACCTGATTGACTCAATTAAGAACTTTTTCTGGGAGGGGGGGTTAAGCAGGGGAAGAAGAATCAGCCTTGTGCTACTTTCTGACAAGGAAGTTTTGGAAAGAGAACTTAGAAAAGAAGGAGAAGAAAGTTGGCCTAAGTGTCTGCCTCACTCCTATTCCTGAAATTAACCAAAGCACAAAACATAAAGCCCCTATCACTTTGCAGACACGTCGTGGGTCCCAAAGGAGTTAATTGGACCTCTCTACTTTATGAAACTTTAAATTCAACATCATATTTACACATTTTAAATTATTGTTTTCATACAATAATAATCCTAACATTAGAAACAAAAGACTATAAGCTTCAAAGACTTGTTTCATACCCTCTTCCTATGGATCTTTGCATCTTCCTATGGATTTTTGAAAAGGTTAGTAATGACTTCGTTTTTTCTACCTTTTAACATTAAGGTGTAATTACACAAGTAGAATTCATATCTTTTAGTGTGCAGTTCTGATAACTGTATTCAGTGTGTAAATACCACCACACTCAAGATGTGGAATAGTTCTATCACGTGAAAAAATTTTTCTGTGCTCCTTTGTTGCCCAAACCCCATACCTCTATCACAGCCAGTGCCTGACAACCTTGGATATGTTTACTGCTTCTTTAATTTTGCCTTTGCAAGAATATAGTACAAATGAGAGCATGCAGCATTTGGCCTTTTGAGTCTAGCTTATTGCATTTGATGTGATGACATTGAGATTTATCTCTGTTGTTATGCATGACTAGTCAGTTTTTCCCCTGTTTATCGATGAAGAGTATTCCAATGTATGGATGTACCACAGTTTGTTTGTTTATTCGCCAGCTGAGAGGCATTTGAGTTGTTTCCAATTTGGGGTAGTTATGACTAATGCTCCTCTAAACATCCTCCTATAAGTTTCCATTTTATTTGGATATACACTTAGGAATTGAATCATTGGATTGTATGGTATATGTATGTTTAATGGTATAAGGAATTGTCTGTTTTCCAGAGTACTATTCTGCATTCCCACCGGCAACATAAAAGAGTTCCAGTTGCTCTGCATCCTAGCCAGCATTTGGTATTACCACTTTCCCCCTTAATTTGAGCCATTCATACAGATGTGTAGAGTAATTTCATTGTGGTTTTTTGACTTTCATCCTCCTAGTGACTATTAATGGTGAGCATCTTTTCTTGTGCTCATCTGTCATCTTTATATTTTCTTTGGCAACATGTTCAAATATTTTGGCCATTTTTTTTGCACTGAAATATTAAGCAATGTTAATAATAATAATGCAAAGAAAGTAACATTCACATTGTCTAATAAGAGTGTGTCTATTATAGAATGCTTTGACTCTGAGGCTCAGTATAGAGTCATCAGTGAATTTTTTTTTCCAAAGTCTCAAAAAATAGACAACTAATATTTATAAATAAAAGTAAAAGATAATTTCAAAAAAAAGATCATACCAAATCTTATAGACAATAGGAAAAGAAGAAATACTTCAAAATCATTCTACTTAATTTTGGCCATTTTTTAATAGACCTTACTTTTTAGAGTTGTTTTATGTCCACAGCAAAACTGGGTGGAAGGTACAGAAATTTCCCATACATTCTCTTTCCCCACACATGCACAACCTTCCTCATTATCAACGTCCCCCACCACAGTGGCGCATTTGTTACAATTGATGAACCTGCATTCACACACCCTCTCCGAGTCCATAGTTTACACCGGGATCACTCTTAGTGTGGTGCATTCTATGTGTTTGGACAAATATATAATGGCCATGTACCCACCATTATAGCACCACAGAGTAGATTCACTGCCCTGAAAATCCTTCGTGTTCTGCCAACTCATCCTTCCCTCCCCACTTAACCCTTGGCAACCACTGATCTTTTTACTGACTCCATAGTTTTGCCTTTTCCAGAGTGTCATCAGAGTGTCATTTTGTTGTAATCTTACAATATGTAGCATTTTCATTTTAGCTTATTTTCACTTAGTAATATGCATTTAAAGTTTCTCCATGTCTTTTCATGGCTTGATAGCTTATTTCCTTTTAACACTGAATAATATTCCATTGTCTGAATATGGCACATCTTATTTACCCATTCATTTACTAAAGGACATTTTGGTTGCTTCCAAATTTTAGCAGTTATGAATAATGTGCTATAAACATCTGTGTGCAGGTTTTCCTGTGAACATAAGTTTTCAACTCCTTTGAGTAAATACCAAAGAGCATGGTTAGAGTATGCTTAGTTTTGTAATAAACCACTAAGCTGTCTTCAAAAGTGGCTGTACCATTTTGCATTGCCCAGGACAGTGAAAGAGTTCCTGTTGCTCCAAGTCTTTGTCAGATTTGATGTCGGTGTTCGAATTTTGGCCTTTGGGATTGGGTGTAGTGGTATCTCTTTGTTTTAGTTTGCATTTCCCTGCTGACATAAGATGTGTAGAATCTTTTCATATGCTTATTTCCCGACTGTACATATTCTTTGGTGAGATGTCTGCTAAGTCCTTTGGTCCATCTCTCTCTCTCTCTTTTTAAAGTTGGGTTGTTGATTTTCATATTATTGAGTGTTGGGAGTTCTTTGTGTGTCTTGAATACAAATCATTTATCAGATATGTGCTTTAGAAATATTTTCTCCCAGTTTGTGGTTTGTCTGTTAATTCTCTTAACTGTGCCTTTTGAAGAATAGAAGTTCTTAGTTTTGATGATGCCCATTTTACTGATTTTTATCTTTTATGGGTCATGCTTTTAGGGTTGTAGCCAAGAAATCTTTACCTAACCCAAGATTACAAAGATTTTCTCCTATGTTTTCTTCTAAGAGCTTTACAGTTTTAAGTTTTACATTCAGATCTATGATCCATTTTGAGAAAATTTTGTATAAGGGCTAAGGATCGTGAATTACAAATATCCTCTTGTATCAATTTTCAGGTCACTAAGAAGAGGCTGGAACACATTGGGCACTTAACACATCTCCTTTACCATCACCCAAGTTCATCTCTTAACACATCTCCTTTATCATCACCCAAGATCAAGGCACCAGCACATCTAGTGGTGGCTCCTTTCAGGTTCACAGACAGCTGTCTTCTCACTGTGTCCCCACGTGGTGGGAGGGGGCAAGGGAGCTTTCTGGAGTGTCTTTTATAAGGGCATTAATCTCATTCTTGAGGGCATCCTCATGACCGATTACTTCCTAAAGGCACCTACCTCCTAATATTATCACACTGTGCACTAAGTGTCAACATGTAAATTGTGTGTGTGTTTTCTGCATGTGTGCATGCACGTTGGGGGATAGTCGGTCTCTAGAAGGGAGAAGGCAAACCTATTTGTTTGGAGTCAGGACCCTGGGTTTGCATTCCCTTGCCACCACTTACAAACTGGAGGCCTTAGGCCAACAATTCACTTCTTTAAGCCTCAATTTGCTTAACCACAAAGCAGAGAAAAATGACCCTTCCATGTACATCTTACTGAGTGGCTTAGGTCTCCAATGACATCATGTATATGAAAGAACTCTGTAAATTTATCACAGAGTGAAGATATTGTATCACGTTCTATGTTTCCCCCCTGGAGTCTTAATGAGATGCTCAGACACTCTTCAGTCTCTCTGTCTCTTTTGAATTTACCTTGCACCTGCCCATTCTCCATTCACTGCAGTGGTGGGTTAAGTCTGCTTCATTCACGCAAGGTGGGAGAGGGCAGAGTGTAGGAGTTAAGAGCAAGGGCCCTTTGTGTCTCCTTGAGGAGGATGTTATGATGATAAGATTAGTTAACCCTTTCTGAATGCTTACTATGTGCCAGGCATTCTTCAAAGCATCTTACGGGAGTCTGACAATTAAGTTCAAGAACTCATCCTAGACCAAGTGCTACGTACCTCGTTATTGAATATCATTATGGTCACCTTCGAAGTACTCCCCTTGGGAAGTTATGCACCCACATCAGCACCCAGTCCACCCTTCAAAGCAATGCTGGGACTCTTTCTGGAATGACTATCAGAGCTGTCATTATATGTCACACAACAACAGTAATGAATGATGCATGTTGACATGAACTCAGCTGTAAGACATTGTTATACCAAGGTTATGAAACCTGAATTGTTTGTACAGTGCTGCTCATGTCAGTGTATGGTGGCAAGTTCATGAACTTAATTGTCAGAACTTTGAATGACAACAGCTCTGATGATCATTTTTTTCTTTTCTTTCTTTCTTTTTTTTTTTTGCAGGGTTTTTTTTGGGGGAGGGAGGGGCTGGGTTTGAACCCATATGGGGCTGGCACCCTACTCCTTTGAGCCACAGGTGCTGCCCGATCATTTTTTTCTAGGATGAATTCATGAGCTTAAATGTCAGCCCTCATATATATGTTGATCAATTCACTGGAACAACTCAGCAAGGATGTTAGGATCATCTCCATTTTACAGATGAGGAAACTGAGCCACAGAGATGTTAAGTGATCAGCTTAAAGTCACAGTGGCAGTAAATGTCAGATTCTGGTTGACTATGGCTCTGCTCCAGAGATCACCAACCTCTGAGATAATACCTCTCAGCTTGGTTTGACCCCCCAGAACCTTGAACTGCTATTTATCTGTCCCCAGGGACAGCTAACCTAGCTTTTGTCCTAGCCTTGTGTGACATTTCCCTATACTAAAAGTGAGCCCTTGAGGGCAAAAACTGGTCTCTTTCATGTGAGTCTTCTCTTTCACACTACCTGGCACACAATAGAAATTTGAGTAATGCTCATTGAGTTGAAAATAATTCAAGTAAAGGCATAAGACACTCTCTCCCCGGCGCTGGTCATGTATGTAACTGCTGTCTCAGGAGAGACAGGTGTGAATGATGACAGGAAGGAGGGTTACTGGGCATGGATCCTGCTCCAAATGAAAGTTGTTGCCTCTTCTTTCTCTGTGGCTTTAAATGAGTCTAAGTTCTCCCATATTTATTTCCAGTAAAGGCAAAATGCTGGTCACACAAGTGCTCAGAAAACTGATTTTATACACAAATGAATGCAGGGATAATTGAGGTAACCCCTGTTACCTCATAATAAATAATAAATAAACTAAGTGAGTACACCTGAAAAAGACATGCTGAGATCCTTTGTCATTGATGCTGGCAAATTCTAGTTCTATCTCTGAGTCAGAGCTGTCCCCTCCCCTAGTCTATCCAAAAGGGTAATAAGGTTGGATAATAACTTATATTGTGCAGGGCCCTATAGCCTCAGAGTATCCAAAACCCTCTTATTGAAATAATCACCTTGCAGATCCTCTAGTGCTCATCCCCTTTACTCTTCCACCTATGGGGTTTTACTCTACTATCTGGGCTAAACTGCTCTTAGAATCCTGCATATGCCTCGTTCTCTCTGGCCTCCAGATTGCTGTATGTGCTGGTACCCTACATGCCCTTGGTCCCCTTTGTGTCTGCTTACCCTTCACATTTTAGCTTGGGTACCACTTCCTCCAGGAAGCTTTCCCTGACTGCTACATCTGGGTCTTACATCCCTCTGTGCTCACTGACTTCTCATATCCTCTGTCCACCATTGACTGCTGGACTGTGCTATATTCATCTTCTTCACTAGACTGTACACTTCTGAGGCCAGAAATTCTTTTACACATGGCACACAGCAAGTGTCCAAAAAGAGGACATTATAAGAGTGACAGAATGGCAGAACTCTGCTAGATTTCTTCCCTGTGTGACTGGACAGCTTTCCTCAGAAAGCTCAGGAACCTTGGACCTGTTCTGTATAATGTCTCTCTTGGATGGCTTTAGATCAAGATGACTAGTCTTTCCCTTGTTATTTTTTTGGGCCACTGGGCTGATCCTCAAGGCTATGGCTCTCTCAGAAGGCTTATTTTAGATGCCAAAGCAGCTCTGATTCCTTTAAGCTTCTGCAGGCCTGGAGAGCATGTGCCAAACTGAAATGTGCATTAAAAGAATTTTGTGGGTTGAGCAGATCATGGGAGCAACGACTGTACAAATACTGTCAAACAGGGCACGTGTGTGAAAGGTTAGACAAAATATCTCCTTGCCTTTTTTCTTCAGTTCTCTTTTTATAGACCACAGCAAAACAACAATGGATAAAGGGGCAGAGAATGCATGCATATTTTCTTTCTCTTTCTTTCTTTTTCCCTTCTTTTTTTTTTTTTAACCTTTCCCTAAGGAGTTTCTGTGCTACCCACACTAATTGTAGGTTTTTCTGAAAATGCAGCATGAATCATTTATAAATAAAGAGACTTTAAAATCCCTAAAAGACTCCCTGAGGTATTCAGTATTTCAGCATAAAATAACTGTTAAATGGAGTTATTCTGAATTAGCTTTTACTGGAAAGTGGTGAAAATAAAGTTTTCCTTTCACCATGACTGTTGCAGTAATTCTATTACACAGCCACCCAGGGTAATTGACAACCTGCTTTCATAATTCAGGTTTGAGCAAAGCTATTCCTGAAATGGCCAGTGTTGGAGAAGGGGGCCTCAGGAAAGACATCTCTCACACTGGCCAAGAAAGAAGCCAGCTAAGAGTCCCTGGGTAGAGAGCTGAGATGACTCTCAAATCCCCAATATGAATGCAAATGTTGGTGCATGGGGGGCCAGTAAAGCATAGTGGCTTTAAATTCAGACCAACCAGAGTTCTAATCTCAGTGCTGCCTTCTACCAGCTGTGTGACCTTACAGGAATTGCTTGACCTCTCTGATTCTCAGTTTCTTCAAGGCTAATAATAATATTTACTTTGTAAAGTTGGTAGGAAAAATTGAAACAATATTTATTAACCGCCCCCCAAAATAGAAGCTCATTGTGGCAGTGATAAATAATAATAATAATGATAATGTAATGATAATGTTACCACTTATAGATTCTGGCAGGCCTTGAACATAGTGCCAAAAGGGCATTTCAATGCTGTGTGCCTTCCCTGTCTCACTGGCCATTTGAACACCCTCACTCTTCCCTTGGTCCGTCCTTCCGTTCTCCTACCCACTCGTTTAGGGGGTTCATCTAGTCTGCAAATATTTTCAGTGTTTCATGTGCTATGCTCTCTGCCTGAGGGACTGGGGTTCTGAAGGTGAATGAGGGGTTCAGTCTAATGAGGAAAGGCAGATAAATGGTGAATATGTGCAAGAAAGTGACATAAATGTGACAATGGCAATTCTATAGTGGACACGGTGAAGGTGAAATGCATGTAGTGGCCAGTTTCACTTGGGAGTGGAAAGCAAGGCAGGGGTGGTTTCACAGAGAGTGGCCACTGGGGCCAAACCTTAGAAAGGGAGGGCTACCCAGGTGAGTGTGTGTGTGTGTGGGGGGGTGCAGCCACCAGGCCACCATTCCACAGGAAGGATGTCCTCTGAGGTCAGGACCATCTGACTATTCCTCCCATGCTGCACCATGCTTCTGCAATGGCTGACTCACATTTTCTTGCCTTTTAGTGAATGAATGAATGAATCCAGGTAGTAGGCACAGAGGAAGCCCTTGCTTGGAGGAGGGAGGACTTGTGTGAAACTGCTGTGTCTGGGCACAGCCAGTAGCTAATTTCGGCTGGGAGAGCCATAGGGGTTGAAGGTATGGTAGAGGTGGGCCAGGCTCAGGGGAGAAAGGATCTCTGCCTTTTGGCTAAGGGCAGGATGGATCCACTGAATGGTTTTACTGAGCAAGGCCTTGTGAGCTCTGCAGCTTTTTGGCGAATCTTCTTTAGCAGATTCTAAGAGCAAATCGGAAGGAGGAAATAGGCATGGATGTGACAGGCCCTGCTGGACTCATCCTTTTTGCTGTCCCAGTGCGGCACACAGAGGTCACGTTGGATTCGGGGTGTAAAATTATGCAGAGGAGGTTCCCCTTCTACTTTGGAGTTGATTGACAAATTGTCCTGTCACTCACACACGTCTTCAACTTATCGTAAAGAGTAAAAGAAAATTATCTGTTCAGTGCATATGGGAAAGAAAGCTCGCTCATTAACCTCTCGACTGCTGAGCTCTGAAGCTTGCGACACTTCCAGGAAGACGCAGGGAGGGGCCTGGGAGCAGGTATGTGTGCGCTGTGTGTACGTCTCGCCCTCTCTATTTACGCACACATGCAGTGTGGCACATCTGCTCTCTACAATGCCTTTCAGAAAACACACAAACCCAAACACATACATACATACGCCCACGCTCACAAGCGCACATATATCTTGCAAAGTGTGTGGTTACTGCATAAGTTTACGCCTTCCATGAGTGTGTACACAGCTCGACAGATGCTTGCGTACCAGTGTTTTACAATGGCAACTGGCTGCCAGCTGTTGGAACTTGGGATCGGTCTAAAAACAGTGCTCTTTTTGGAGAGCTTCATAAAGTGCCCTTCTAGTTTTTAATTTCTCCAGAATACAGCTCAGATTTCCATAAAAGGAGGGTGCCAGTCAGGAAGGAAACCCCACGAAGGTGTGCTGGTGAATGTCCCCCGCGGCGTTGGCTAGACAGAGGTGCTCACGTAGCTTTCTTGCCCATTGTGTTAGGATTCTCCAGAGAAACACTTAACTCAATACCTTTTAATAAATCTCTTCATGTTCTGAGATATGAAGGCATACAAAGAGACTTAGTAAAAAGTATTGGCTTGTGTGATTATGGCAGCTGAGAAATCTCATGATATTCCACCGAAAGCTAAGTTGGAGGCCCAGGAAAGCTAGTGTCGTAGTTCCAAGTCTGAGGCCTGGAGATGCACATTTCAGTCCGAGTTTGAAGACCTGAGAACCAGGAGGACTAAAGGCAGGGGACCAGCTTCACTGGTCAGGCAGAGAGTGAAGTTGACCTTTCTCTGCCTTTTGTTTTTTTTTCCAGATGATATGGGAGACCTACAATTAGGTTACATTGCTTGTGTTTGTAATGTCAAGGCTAAGATGTGGCTGTGTCCTTGACCTAGGAAGTGTGCCATATATCTGAAGTTAGCAGATTAGTAACTCCTGTGCATTTTTGTTCTATTCAGGTCCTCAGGAAGTTGTGTGATGCCCAGATACTTTGTTAAGTCTTTGCATTCATTCGCTAATCTCCTCCAGAAACACCCCGACAGACACATCCAGAAATAATGTTTAACTAGCTGGCTGAGTATCCTGTGGCCCAGTCAAGTAGACATCCATGAAATCATGGTACCAATTCTTGGTTCTTGACCCCATGCTGAGCCCTGGGCCTGGCCTTTTACGTGCATGAGGTCAAATCTTCACAATGATTCTGTAGTCCCATTTTTTGGGTGTGACACCAGAACTCAGAAAGGCAACTTTGTGGTTTGGCCAAGGTCAGATTGAGAGGGTGGCAGTACTGGGGTCTAAAACAGTTCTCACCTACCCTAAAATCTATATATAATATTCCCTTTTTTCCCCCTGTGTGCAACTCTGTTTTGCTTTGTTAGGCACTTCTACTTCCATTTTTGTAGTTTGCCTTCACACAAGTGACGGGAAGGTAGGCGTTATTAATTCTTTCATTCAGATATTTATTGAACCAGGTACTGTTCTAAGTTTTGAGGAAGCAGTCAATGAACAGAGCAGACTAAGTACGAAATACCAGCCTCATTCTTATAGGGGAAGGCGGGGAGTCACATGTTAGTACGTAATACATACCGCAGTTTGTGTGGTGCAGGAGAATAAAGGCCAGTAAGGGGGAAAAGTGTCAGGGGTGTTTCTCTTTTAAGGTAGGGTACTCAGAGAAGGCCTCACTGATGAAATGACAGTTAAGCAGAAACGTGGAGTGAAAAGCATCTGAGAAGAGGACTATCTGGGGAGGGGAAGTGACCCAGACATGGCCACAAGGCCACTTTGCAGTGGAGCTGGGCTCAAACCTAAGCCCTCGATCTCACTGAAGCTGCTGCTTCCAAGGATCTCCAGGCAGAACTGATGGGATTCTCGGTTGCTCCATATTGCAGGGCGGAAAGAAGGGCAGGCATGTTCCTCAAGATGAGCAGGTGCTCATAGTCCCAGCAACTCACCATCTTTTGGTGCTCATCCTCATCTTTTCTTCCCAATTTCTGGGTGCAAAAATTGCGGGAGATGAGGCCAGCCTACAGGCCTGAACAACCATAGATTTCTCCACTGTGGCTTCTGCTCCCAAAGTCCAGTTTTTGCTCCCCTATTTAAAATACACCTTCTTGCCAGTGGCTGAGTAGGTTGATGTCTTTGAAACACTAAGTGTTCTATAAAATCTAAATAATTCCCTGTAAATCAAAGTACTTGGCATGCTGACTGCAAAGCCTGGAGCTTTTTTTTTTCTCCTAAGGTAATCTCTAGAAAGTAGTTTGTACTCATGTTTCCACAGTGATTAAATATGCAAAGTAATTTCCATGATTTTCACTGCGTTCTGAACCAAATCAGATTCTGTTCTGCTCCTCTTTGTACAAAGCCACTTATTGGATCAGATTCCAAAACAAATCCCCCGAATTTGGCGGATCATCATTTTAAAAGGGGGCTTGTTAAGGTAATCATTAAATTAAACCACCCCTTTAAGAATATTTAGATCTGGTCCGCCAAGCGGAACGGTCTAATGGTTTTTAAATTAGAAGCTGCGGAATGCTGGTGAATTTTCTTTTGTGGGTCAAGTGGGTATTAACAAATGCTAAGACCGTTCTCCCTTTTGTCATCACCTTGAAATCTGCAAAGAAAAGCAAAGAATGGGAAGGACCGAAGGAGAGAGGCCGGGTGGGGACTGAACATCCGCTCAAGAGAAACCAAAGGCCGAATCTTTAGGGAGGGACCAAACTCCAGAGGATGTCAGATCTTCCAACCGCAGAGCCTGAGCTGATCCCAGTGGCCTGGAGACGTTTTTAAAAACCTCCTCAGTTGGCAGTGAGTCCGGAGAAAGCCAGAACAGGACCCTTTGTGGGCTCATCCTCAGGGTGCTTGGGGACCCAGGATGGCCATGCGCTGCATTTCGCCTCACCTTACTGGAGCTTTCAGCTTCTTGGCAGCCTCTCAGATCCTAAGCTCAGGTGGTCCAGGCCTGGCAGAACTGAGCTGGGTTTGTCTTTGCCCAATTGAAGTGCAGTTAGAGCTGAGCAGTAGAGTCACTTGAAGAGATTTTTACCTGCTAGCCCACATGTACCTCCCAGAGAGCCAGATTTAATTCATCTGGGGTAAGGTTTTTTCTTTTTCTTTTTTGATTTTAATTTTCCTGGTGATTCTAGTGCAGCCAAGCTTGGAAACTATCCAATATTTGAGACAAAGCCTTTCTCTCACAGACCTTTAAAGGCATAAGGGTACTGCATGGATGGGACCTTCACTTAAATCAGAGGCCAGCAAACTAAGGCCTTTGGGTCAATACGGCTTGTGCCCAACCAGGAGTGAAAAATAGTTTTCCTTTTGCAAGTGATTGAAAAAAAATTCCAAAGAAGAATAATATTTCATGATGCAATGAAGTTATATGACATTCAAATTTCAGTATGGATAAATAAAGTTTTATCGGCATACAACCATGCTCATTTATTCACGTAGTATTCTCTCCAGCTGCCTTTGTGCTACATCGGCAGAGTTGAGTAGTTGCAACAGAGATTGAGTGGCCTGAAAACCATGAGCATTTGTCTGATCCCTACAGAAAAGTCAGTTTATCCTTGAGTTAAGCAGACTCACAGAAGGAGACCAGTGAAAATGAGCTTCTCTTTAATCTCTATACAGGGTGAAATGGGACCCATTTAAAACCAAGAAGCCCAAAGAAGCAAAGATTTAGAAAGAGAAAAAGATGAAGTTCAGCATTACCATGGGTGTAGGGAAAAGAGAATTTTCATACGTAGCTAAGGTGAGTGTTGGAACGTCCTTCCTGGAAGGCTTTTCGCTACTGTCCAGCAAGGACCCTGACAAGGTCCATGCACTTTGTCCAGTCCGGTCCATTTCTAGAAATGCATCCTGTGCAAATCCTCAATTACATGTGCAGTTTTATCTACTGGGATTTTACCGCAAATTATAATATCAAAAAACCCCATAAAAAAATCTAAATGTCCAACAATAGGGGTATTTTAATAAATTGTGCTACACCCATATACAAGTGTAAAAATGATGTGGTTGAAGAATAGATGGTGACACAGGAAAATGTCTGTGGTCTATAAAGTGAAAAATAACTCATAAGATAAAACTTGTGAACAGAAAAATTTTCATTTATCAGAAAAGCAATGCAGATACACACAAGACCCCAAATGATAATAAAGTCTAACTTTGGGTAATTTTATTTCCTTTTTCCTGCTTTCCTGTATTTTTCAGATTTTTTACATCAAGCAAGAGTTAATATGGTGGTATCATTCAGAGGCGGCTTCCAGGGACAGTGCAATCTAGGACAGCCTTAGCTTTGGGGGTGAGAAACCCCAAAATCTGAGAACCTCTCCTCATCTTCACCTGTTGGATGAGCTTGAAGATACCACACAAAAGACCTGATGTTCTCTCACCCAGACAAGGAAGCATGGTGAGAAAAGCAAAGCCTTCCAAGCTCACGGCCTGGATTTCATTCCGGTTTTGATCACTTACTTGCTCAGTAATTTTAACCATTTTGAGGGTCATTTTGATCTTCTGAAAGGCAGGAATGATAATAAACCTTCCTTACAAGGTTTCTTTGAAGGCTGATGAGAGAGCTTACGCAAAGGCATCAGGGGTGGTGCCTGGCTCAGGTGAATGTTCCAGAACACTGGCTCCCGTCTTTCCTGCACTGTGATGTTTAAAATCCTTCTACTTGAAACCTCACGCACAATTTGGATGCTTCTAATCATGCCCATTTGCACAAGGGTAAGAGATTGCGGCTGCAGTTTCATGTACTCAGAGGACATATCTGTCCTGAAAGCAAGTCCCTTGTGCACCTGCACAGATTCTGCTTGGCTCTGCCTCCACACGCAGTATCATCAGTGGCTACCAGTTCCTGATGGAGCTCTCTCATGTGCCTTCTGTCCTTCCACAGGTCTTGTATGGGGGTCTTTGAGTGACAGGACCCAAGCGTGCTTTAGACCTGATAAATGTCCTAGGGGTGACAGACAGAGCTGGGCCTACAGACACTGTGCACAGGCTGCCTATTAGTACATGCCCCACCCTGTGCAACAAGAGTGGAGAGGACTGGGCAGCTCCATAAGACCTGGAGGCCTTTGGTTTACATGCTGTGAATCACGACAGTGGATGCAGCGCTTGCAGTGGCCAGCAGACTAATGGCCCCCAAAGATGTGCACATCCTAATTCTCAGAACCTGTGAATATGTAGCCTCATGTGACAAAAGGATAATTAAGGTACAGATGGAATTAAGGTTGCTAAGCAGCTGACCTTAAAATAGGGAGATTATCCTGGATTATCTGGAGGCTTAATGGAATCATAAGGATCCCAAAATATGGAAGAGAGAGAGGCAGAAGAAGAGAGTCTGAGGGAAAGGTGATGATTAAGAACACGCAGGAAGATGCATACGGCTTTGCTGGCTCGTGGAAGGTGGATAGCCCACCTCTGCTCAAATGTCTCCAGCAATGGGGAACTCACTCTTGACCAGAGAATCCATCCAGGTCTTGGACGGCTCTGCCTACCAAAGAGAAGTTTCTGATTTTGCGTGTTCACCATCATACTCTGCCACCATGAAAACACTACTCTTCTCCTGGGACCCACAGAGTGTATTTGCTCCCATCCTCCACAGCAGCCCTTGAGAAGCAGGTGAGGACAGCTCACGTGCCCCTGGGTCTTCTCCTCTCTACACTGAAGGTCCTAGCCCTCCACCATTTCTAACATGACATGTCACTCCAGCTGGTTTGTGTCACTTCTAAAGGCTGTTCCCACAGCTTCGTTGCCCCTTAGATGACTGGTGCTGTCTGGAAGAGTGGGTACTATCCCTGCTCCCACGGTAGGTACTGCATTTTTGCTAATCAGCCTTAGGTAGATGTTTTTCTAGGGGCTGAAACCACTTAGGTCTACACTGGGCTTACTGTTGACAAAACAACCAATTTTTTTCATCACATGTAGGTTCTGAGACCCTCGACACACAACCAACCCTCATGTCATTCATTCATCCACTGACATTCATTGCATCCTTTCTTTGGGCTGTGCTGTGCTTCTGATTTCAAGGATACAGCACTGGACAAAGAAATGTCCTTGGCCTCACCTTCTGGAAAGTTCTGAAGGCCCATGCACAGTGTGTCAATTCATTTTATTGGAACTGGCCCTCCATTAGTCTGTGGAACTCTCTGGTTTTGCTGCTTAGCATTTTCCCGCTCAGCTTTGGCCAAATTTGCTCCTTCTTGGCAGTTCTCATCAGATCAAATCCTGAGGACCTCTGGCTCCCCAAGCATGGACAGAAACACTATCTTTCTCCTGTCTGTGTCTGGCCTGCAGGTGTAGGGATACTCTCTGGAGAGGCATCTGGCCTGAGCGTGGCATTCTTTGACTCTCAGGTGCATATCTGCTCCATGAAAGCAGAAGGACCCTTATCTCCTTTAACCTTTCTGAACTTATCTTCTCAATATCATTGTAAAGACAAAACAAAGCTAATTGCTTCTTGGTCTGCCCCAGTAATCTCCTAGAGGGCATGTTCCTAATTAAAATCAAAATTTTCATTGGTCTCATGTTTATTGTGCATTGTTTTGTTTGATGCCAGTAACAACCCTGCATGGTGGGTACTCTTATTAGCCCCCTTCTGGATGAAGAAACGGGGCTTCGAGAGTTTAGGTAACCTATGTAGGGGCGGTTGCAGCTGGTAAGCTAAGGGGCTGGAACTTATTCCCAAGTGTACCTGGTGCAGATCCTGGGCTCCTGAGCACCACACTCCATGATTATTTTCATGTCTGTGTGTCCAGAATTGAGTCCAAGGCTTATCATATTGTAGGTAACCAAGAAATGTTTGCTGAAATAATGACTGCTTCTGGGCACATCAGGTGTGGCCTAGCTGGTTAGACAGCTGCTTTCAGCCCAGCATAATGTGTTCATATGATTGAGTCCCCCCTGAAAGGGAGTGGCCTAAGCATGTCCAGTCTAAGGGCAGTGGAAGCTAGAGTGGGGGCTCAGACATTGTCCAGCCAAGGTTGCCAGCATCAAATCATCACACCTGAGGTCAAGGGCAGAGTGGAGGACAAATGACATACACACAAGTCTAGAGAAGGGAAGAAGGGAAGCTTGATAAGGAAGCAGGTAGGAGGTTGGAGACCAGGTCAGGCTCTCCAGGGCTTCTGGTTCCAGGGGGCTGTGATATGGCATCAGTGGATCCCCAGGGCTAGAGGCCCAGGGTCTTCCAAGATGATGGCAACCCCCCTTGATCTGAGATGGAAGCAGAGTCCTCTGGAAAGTCAACATTTTGCAGGATTACATTGGCTTGGAGGCTAGTCCTATCTGGAGCTCTCCTCTTAAACCAAGACAGCTACTCCCGAGAAGTGGCTGCTCCAGGATTTCTGTGGGAAGGTTGGGAGCCCCCATCTCCAATTATGCATTTTGTTATTGTTCTTTCAAATAAATGTGGACCAGTGTCTTCATTTATTCCAAATTCATTCATTCTGAATCTGGAATCACTTGGAAAGGGGTTGGGTTAGGTTGGATTTCACCTTCCCTTTTTTCTTGTAGTATAAGTGACATCGAAGGGAGCTTCTGTAGCTCACCGGAGACAGTGATGGAGATTGGCACATTTCACTAAGTAGAGTTTTTAATTGGCACAGGGATTGTTTATCTTTGAATGCCGAATCCTCTGGAATATCTAACACTTTAGTAGTCATATAGAAGCCACTTTAATGACAATTATAGTTATAATTTCTGGGTGTTACCTACATGACAGGCACTGAGCTAAGAATTTTCTATGGAGTTTTCTTTTCCCTTCTCAATAATAGAGCAAATTAAGAATCATAGAGGTGAAGAAGCTTGTTAAGGTCACACAGTGACCTTAACAGTATCTGCAGCTTCCCCAACATGTCCTCATGAGGAGACACTCCATCAAGGTGTGAAAAGAAATGAGCATTAGGGTCAGGTAGAGTTCATAGCCTCATCACCTCCATCATGTGCTCACAATGCCCTCTTGGATAACTTATTTCACTTCCCTGAGCCTCAGTCTTGTCATCTGTAAAATAGGAATAATAAATTCTGTGATCTCATAAAATCACGGTGGGTAAATTACTGTTCCTTTGTAACACTATAATTTGTATTTATTTACTTGTCTCTTTACTTCTTTTTGTTTGTTTTCACCAGGAGAACATGAACTCCATAGGCATAGAGCCCGTTAACCTGTTAACTGCGGAACTCCTGGCATACAGTTGGAATTTGGTGAATATTTGCTAAATGGCTAAATGAATGACATGGTAACTAAAAATAGAACCCCTCATAGACTGAGAGCTTACTGCCTTTTCTCCTCCGGAATTGGGTCCCTGTAGCTGGTGGGGCCCAGGAAGATTTACAAGTAGGGGGCAGGCTGACACAGTGAGCGTTACATTATGTGGCCATTTCCACAAGGCTCATTGGTTTTTGAAATCAGTATCTGGGGAGAAGAGGCAGTTTGATGGTGTTCACTAGGTATTGGCTTTTGTTTTCCTTGAACTGCCATAAAATCCCCCAAACATATGGCATTACTTCTCCATGAGAAACGTTTATCTCATCATAGTGAATGAATTTTACTGAATAGGACTGGAAAATCCATTAAATAATAGTAGTAACAATTATAACAGCTTCCATTTATTGAGTCCTTGCTGTGTACCAGGGGTTATCATAAATACTTTATAGGGTTTATTTAATTGTTAGAAAATGCTAAGAGGAGAGTACAGTTGTCTCTCTTTTACGTAAGGAAACTGAAATTCAATTTGTGCAGAATCACATTGCTCCTAAATGGTAGAACTGCAATTTGTATCACAGGGTTTCTTGTCTTTTCTTCTACTTCCCAACTGCATCCTTCTTATCTGTAGGACAGACTCCCGACATTCTCTTTGTCCCTCACTCCCTTGACCCCACCATGAACAAAGGTTATTCCAGACCTGGAAAAGTGATCCTAAAAATGGACTTCGAAGTCTGTGCATCTTTCTTTGTTGCTGATGTTTTCTGGCCTTCACTTCAAACCTACCACACTAACCCAAGCGGTGGGTTGAACTGTGTTCCTCCAAAACATAAGTTCAATTCCTAACTTCTGGTACCTCAGAGTGGGATGTTATTTGGAAATATAGGAGAACCTCTACAAGTTGATAACCCAAGGGAATGTAACAAACTGGTCAATGTACAGAGATGGCCAACATAAGGAACCAGGCCCAGGCCTACTGTACTGACACGTACGTGTGCTGCATGTCTGGTTTATGAAAATTAGGTCAACTTAAGGAGGGGGACGGTGTAGGGAGGTGGTCAGCTATGGAGGTTCTGCTGTATAGTCTTAGTTAGCTAATTTAAGAAGAGGTCATACCAGATTAGGGAGGCCCCAAATCCAATCGGTGTTGTTATAAGAAGAGTGTAATACACACAGACATCAGGGAGGAAGGCCATGTGGCCATGCACTAGGGATATGATGTGATCTCTTCCAACAGGAGAGATTAGAGTGACACATCTACAAACCTAGGCATGCCCAGGAGTGCCCAGAGAAACCACAAGCTAGGAAGAAGCAAAGAAGCTTCATTCCTCCAAGTCTTTGGAGGGAGTATGGCCTTGATTTTAGCTTCTTGCTTTTGGAACTATGAGAGAATATATTTTTGATGTTCTAAGCCATGAAACTTGTGGTGATTTTTTGTGGAAGCCCTCGGAGACAAATACACCCTGATTCTAGAAATCTTGATTCTTTGGTTTCTCGCCCAGAGTAATAGGAAAGCAGCAGTGTGGAGAGGGGTGTGATTGCTGCTGGGGTAGGCACCCCAGGATGGGAGTGAAGAAGAGTGCCAGCAGGTGGCTAAACTGCAAGACTGGTTCAGAACACCCGATAAAAACAGGCAGGAGAACCGGAAGCACAGCTGCCTGGAGACACGTTACAAAGAGGAGCACCCCTGGAGGGCTCGTGATGAAGGTAACAGCCATAACTCACTGTAATGTGCCTTCAATAGTGGAACTTTTCCGATCCTAAGTCGTACTGAGTCCCATGGATGGTAGTATTAAAGGGCTTAAGAGATCTATGCAAGGTGGGTAAATTAGAGGAGCAAGGATATAAACCCAGAACCGTGTAGTGATGCCGCTACATGATTAAGTCCAACAGGCATTCATGAAGAGCCATCTGCATACCAGGAAGCAGGATCTGTGAGTACCAGGACAGAAAGAACCAACCGCCACACCCTCCCAGTCTCCGGGAGACTACAGTTTAGTGGAACAGACAAATATGAAACAGATTAGCTCCCTGCAGGGGGAGAAACACATTGTGGAGGGAAGGTACGTGGTGTGTGTTAGCAGACACTTGTCCCAGCCAGGGGGCTCAGCCAGAGGAAGTGGCTTCTGAGCCTGGCTTTGAAAGATTAAGAGTTAGGTGAGCGGAGGAGAGGTGTGAGTGATCTACATCAGTGGTCCTCAAACTCTTTGTTTATAGGACCCCTTTATGACTCATAAATTACGCAGACCCCCAAAAGCTTTTATTATGTGGGTAACAGCTATCAGTATTTACTACACTAGAAGTAAAACTGAGAAATTATAAAAAATATTTATAAGTACATTAAAAGTAATAATAAATCCATTATATGTGAATGTAAATAACATACAATTTTTTTTAATAAAAAATAACTTTCCAAAACAAAACTAAAACACTTTTAGTAAAAACAAAGATCTTGTTTTATATTTCTACAAATTTCTTTAAATCCTGGCTTATGGGAAGACAGTTGGATCTTCCTATCTGGCTTTACATTCAATCTGTTGTGTTATGTTGCTTGGGCTGATGTGTAGGAAAGAACATCTGGCCTTGCACACATGGGAAACAGAACAGGGAGGACCTGGGGACCCTCTGTGAAGATATGAGGATCCTGGGGGTCCTTAAGACACACTTTGAGAACTGCTATCCTGGGCAGAGTCCTTTCTTGATTGACAGAGAGGTCTTTCTTGTCATGGTACTCAAAGAGCCTGCTCCCTGGTGGGCAAATGGCTCTTAATGAGTGTGTGTTGGATTTAACTAAACTGTGTTGTGGCATCATGGGTCTGGTTTAAATCCATGCTCCTCTAATTTACTTGTCCTGGGTAAATCTCTTACCCTGAGCTAGGCCCAGGAGGTGGGCCACAGTGTGCATTGTTTGGGGAATTTATTACATACAGCTCAGCATTACCAGAGTACTCTGGGAAAAGAACAGAATGGCAAGGAGGTCCCTGAAGTGGTGGTGGTGCTTGGTGGTCCATGCTTCAACCACAGGTGATGGAAAGCCACCAAAGCTTTTTGGCTGGGAGTGCACTTGGGCAGCCAGCATTTGGAGGATTCTCTCTAACAACTGGGGAAAAGGCTGGGGGCTGGGGGGAAGGGCTGGGGAGGAAAGACTGGACGCTTCTGCAGTGGTCCAGGCCACAGAAGACCAGCCACTGGATCGTCCCGGTGATGAGCCATCCTTGGGTTATATTGAAGCACAAAGTCGCACTTCATACTTATGGCCCTGAGCCAAGGAGATGAGGTTAATCACACTGAATAGGCTGTTTTAAGAACAGACTAAATGTTTCCATTAAAATAATTAAAATCTTAAAACGTTTTGGGGCTCAAAGGTATATGTTTCAGTTACCTGGAAAATCTACTTGGTGAAACACTTCATTTTCTGATGATCCCAGAGAAATAACATGTTACCGTATTTACACTACACAATGGGTCTTGATGGCGAATGGACAGTTGAGCAAACAGATGGGGCCCAAACCTCCAGAACTGCCCCCACTTAGTACCTCTGTGACTTCAGGTGCAGGGCTTGGGTTCCTTGTGCCTCAGTTTCTCCAGCCATAATAATTTCTACTCTGAAGATAAAGTGAGATCCTGATGCTGAGTCTCCTGAGATTCAGTTGACGTCATTTCCTCTCTTTTGAACATTGGGGCCAGTTTCCCCCACAGCACCATGGGCAGTGTTCCTCCCACCATGGGGTCTGATTGACAGCATCTGAAGCTAGATGCCCAGCCTGTTTTGAAATCTCTGGCTGTGTAGCTGGTTTTTGATCCACAACATCCTTTTCTATGATTGTCTATAAATCTTACACAGCTCACAACAGGGGATTTTGAGTTTGAAACATTTGCACCAAAATGTAGTGAATATAAACGGGGCCTATATAGGTTGGGGAATCTCTCCCTTTGCCACCCACAGGAAGCCTGAGAGACAGAACCTCTCTGCTGGTTTCCAGTGATGGCCACTAATGGTCTCTAAGACCTGCATTTCATGTAAGTGTCCTTGAGGATACCAGAAGGGTGGAGGAGGGGGGTCTTGTGGGGTGCCAGGGCACAGGGCTCCTGAATTCCTGGTCCCCCCCCACTTCAGCTAGAGCTGCTGTGCCTAATGTGCACATCTGTGGGGGTGACACATTAGAGTTTGATGACAAAACGTTTTGTATAACAACAGCAATGGCAGCTGCATCAGCAGCAAAATGCCAGTTTATAAGGCTCAGTGTCAGGACCAGGAGATTAGGAGATTGAACTGTCAACAACTCCCATAGGATCATTGAATCCCTCTGGGGTCTCTGTCCAGGCCACCTGCCAACAGGGGGTTGGGTGGGGCTTCCTGTCTCAGGGCTCAAAGGTCCTCTGACCTTGTCTTTGTCAAGAATTCCACTGTCAAATCTTCTTCAGGAAATGCTCTGGCCCCAGAGTCTCCTCCTGCCAAATGCCCCTGTAGTACTTCCCAGCGCAACCTCAGACTTCAGGGGGAAGCTCCGTAGGGGAACTCAGGTTCAAATCTCACTTCTTCCCTGTTGGCTGAGGGACTCGTGGCTATCCCCTCTAGCTCCCCAAGCTTCGACTTTCTGATCTGTGAAACAGGACAAAGATATTTTTGGTAAGTGGGATTTAACATGCAGAAACTCCCAGCATATAATAGATGCTCAATAGACAGCCTGGTTTTTTGAACCCTAAAATATATCAAATAAAATGAAGTGTGTGTGTAGGGGGAGATGGTGGAAAGAGAGGGAGTTCAGGGTGCAGAATGGGTGCCTTTCTCCTTTTGGGGGGCAGTAGGGGTTCTCCCCAAGGATGTGTTCAGGAGGATCAGAAATTTCAGACACAAAATCCAAGCTCACCCCTGCTATCCTTCTATTTTTGTTTTCTGCACTGGAGGATGACTAGTTATTAAAATGAAAAATTCTCTCCTCCTCACCCACAGCAGCTGTTTCATTATGTCTCACATTTCTCTCAGTCTAAATGTTAGCTCTTGTCCTGGGCAGTAACTTTCCTAATTTCTTTAATGTATATATCTCTATTGACAATATGATGGATGATTACAGACTTCCGCTGGGGAATGAAGCAGTCTTACAGGGCCATTCCGACCTATTGGGAAAAGAGCAAGGATTAAATAACCAATTATAAATGAATATTTACCTGATAGATTAGGATGGTGACTTTAGAGCAGTCTTGCTCTATTAGGTAAATGATCTATGCTCCACAAAGGTTTATAAATATGTATTTCACTAAAAGACTCAAGTCTTGGCAATAATTAATATGCATTTCGCAGCATTCCATTAAAAACGTAGCCCTCCTCTCGATTTTTCAGAAGAAAATGAGCTTAAAATAATGCTGCAGCAAATCGGTAGCGTGTCCCCTGAGCAGTGTCTGGCAAGTGGCACTGTCAGATTAACTTGTCCAAAACGGCTCAGTCTCTGGGAAGAACAGTCTCTGTTCTTCCCGAGCCCCTTCTTATCACAGTTTTCTGTGGCATCTTTTCAGTGATATAGTTAGCACCACGAATCATCAATGGTTTCTGATTCCTCATGTGAAATTGTTCACAAAGTCTTATCCTTCCCCCACCCTGTTTCAATATTTTATTGCTGTCCGGGTTAGGTTTCTATCCTAAAAATCTACACATGTCATTTCTCTACCAGAAACACTCCCCACCCCTGTGCAGCTTTGAGAGTATTTCCTAATGTGTATTATTTAGAACACCAACTTCAGGAGATCTCTCTTTTAAAATAAGAAAAAAAGAGAGATGTTATGACTTAAATATTTGGGAACTATTATGTTGTTTGTATTCCTTTTTGAAAATTCCAGTGTGTATTAAAATATTAAAGGCTCTGAGAAGTCCTGCAGTTTTTAAAACTTGGTGTCTCCCAAGCTTAGTTTTGTAAAGCCTATTAGCATCTGAATGGAACTATTGTTTCTGACTCCCAAGGTAAAGTCGAAATTCCTTCTCCTGGCCAATAGAGCCCTTTGCGACCTCCTGGCTACCTTTCCAAAATACATCACAGTCCATTCTTCATTCTCAGAATGTGGGATCTTTACTCTTCACTTCCTCCTTTGAAACTTTGCCTTGCAAACTCTTATTTAAACTTCAAAACACCGCTTCTACCCAACTGCCAATTCCACATTCTCTCCCCTTTATCATTTTCACATTTTTCTGTGCACCTCTGCGATTGTGCTATTTTTATTTCAGCTTTTTCTATGTTAGAGTTGCTTGTTTATTTCCCTATTTTGCCAGCAAGATTGGAGAAGTTTTATTTTTATTACTTTTTTCTCTGTTCCCTCAGCCTAAACAGTTCTCAGCACGTAGCTCATACGAAATGAGTATTTGCTGAAGAGACGCACAGATCAAATCACCGAAAGTAAGTTCTTACTGCTCTCTTTGTGTTTCTAGCTTTCTATGCACGATCATATGAATTATTTAAGCAACAGAACCTGAGGGAAAAGCGGGATGCCTTGTTTTGTCCAGTCTCATCACTGCAAAGAGTGCTGTGCCGGAAGGAAAGACTCAGCCTTCTCCCCATGCTCACCCCCTTTTCTGGCCCTTGATGAATGAAGCTCGTTGACTCATTGCTGGAGAAGCACCAATGTGATATACTCGTTTGAAAGAGCTATTGGATATTATTTTAACAGCGATATTAACATTATGCTCCCATTGTAGATTTCCTGATTCTTTATGTCAGAGAAAGTGCTTTTAGCCTTGGCTCAGAGCAGTGATATTGGAATGAATGCTCTTCCAATGGTACCTGGGCTCCCATGAATATAAGATGCTTTATCTCTGGGGACCATGGGGGCAAGCCAAGCTTTAAATAAATAAAATGAATGCTCTCGTCATGCGGAATACCTTCGAGCCAAGCGTTATAATGTGGATGGGAAACATGATTCTGGATAGACACGTGAGAGGGTCATGTAACAGAGCAGGAGGCCACAGCTCTGCGTCACATCAACAGACCTTCTTGATGGGAACCTGGACAGGGCGGTGACCTGCCTCTACAAACCCATCTGTTTTATCATCCAAACACCATTTATACAGTCATGGAGGAGTCTCTTTAACTGGAGGGAAATACTAATTGTTAACATTTTTAATATCTAGTCTCTCTCTCCCCCTTGTGTGTGCCTACACAAGTATGTGCAAGGTCTAGAGAAATACTGGTCCTCAACTGGTGAAAATCATGGATCACAACCAGGGGAGGCTCTTGCTATCCTCTGTGAGGAGCAGGGGCATATTCCATGTATCCTCTTTAGTTAAAACAGTTCCCTTTTCATTAGCTGTTTCTATTGCCTGAAAGAGTTCCCAGAGGGCTCGACATGACCCTGATTAGCTGGAGATGGGCAAATGTCCACAGAGAGGCAACCACAGCATCTGCCCTGGGCCTTTTAGAACCCAGAGTGGGATGTCTACTCCTGTTTCAGTTTTGTTTTCGGTCATGGGTCAGTAAGTTAGGGCTTAAGGGCTACCAACCTGCTTTTGTCATTAGCGTTTCAATGGAACTCAGCCACCAAGTCTTATCTGTGGCTGCTTCCTGGCCACAAGGACAGAGGGGAGCGCTGGCAGAAATGACAGAGTCCATTGTGAGTCTAAGGTATTTCTCCCTCTCCCATTACAGAGGAACTGCAGACCCCTGGCCTAGATCATGACTGAGTTGGGAAGGATCTTGGAGCTGTCCTCCCTTGCTCCCTGAGTATTTTTTCTGCAGCTTTTTGCAGAAACATCTGCAGGAGAGCCCTTCCTGGGCAGGCTGATTCTCAGTGCTATCTCAGATCTCTGTCTGCCCTCGTCTCCCAACCTTCTTGGAGTCTCAAATGTCTCGGTGTTGAACTTCAGAGCTTCTCACCATGCAGCCGTGCACCCCTTTTCTTTTTTCATGCCTTACTCAACAGTGGGAAATGCAACCCGCCCCACTGGAAAGGTCGACTTTTAGATGAATCTGCATGTTCCACGGAGCCACCTTGCATCTCACAGCCTGAGCGTTGGTTGGCATGACCCTGGTTGCTCCACTTGAGAAGCCAACTGATGTGGTGGAACTGGCGTGGATGTAAAGCCAGAAGGCCAAGGTTTAGAGTGTCACTGGATCACTCAAAAATTATTTACTGAGACCTACTTGGTTATAGTGACTCTGTTAGCCACCGGGGACACAGAGTTGTCAAAACTAATTCCTGCTGCTTTGTTGCCACGTCTGTGAGGGGAGATAGATAAGCAAGGGGAAATTCTAATGTAATTCTGTAGTCTGGTGGGTGCATGTGGGTGAGGCCTCTATCCCCATCAAGTGGGGCTCTGGAGGGCTTCCTGGAGGAGGTGCTTAAGATCCAAAGGACTGGATGGAAGGAGAAGCAGGAGAGGGCATTTGGGCAGATACTTACTAATGGTTTGCTATCCCTTCCAGCTCCTACCTTCCTGCTCTTTAGGGTAGGCCTTTGTGCCTTGGAACTTCTCAAGCTTCAATGTGCATGAATCACCTGGGTGCTTATTAACATCTGTATTCTGATCTAGCAGCTCTGGGTGGGACCCAAGATGCTGTGTTTCTCACAAGCTCCAGGGGGTGTTCATGCTGTGGGTCAAGTGTCCACACTTTGAGTAGAAAGACCTCAGAGGATTTTATTAACTCAACCACTATTTATGAAGAACTCACCCTGTGCCAGGCATTGTGCCATGCTCTGACAGAGTAGGGATATGGAAGTCAGAAATATCCACATGCCACAGTGGTCTCAACTGGTCAGGGAGAACAGAGATTGTGCTAAGGACCACACAGATGAGCTCCACTAGGAGAAGGCAGGGGACCAGAGGGGCATAAATTCAGGGTATTTGACTTGTTGAGGGCAAGCTGTTGAAATTAGGAAACCCTTTTCCTGCAGGTATTTAAGGCTAAAACTTGGTTATCAAAATGCCCCTCTTCTATTTTGGGACCTCATAACAAATTTGCTTTCGGTATGCACACAAACTCTGTTCCAGAAATACCTGGGAAGAGCCAAGTGAGCTCAATGGTCACACTGACAATGAACTTTCAGGCCATAGACTTACCTCAGGCACCCTCTTCAGGAAGCCCAATAGGTTTGACCCTGCCTAACACTGTTCAAACTGATCCTTTCGCAAGACTGCTCTTAAAAACCCATGCTTCCTACAGGTTTTCCCAAGTGTCTCTCCCTGCCTTTAGATTCTAAGTGTCCTGGAGCTAAGGCCTGGAGTTCAGCATCTCTTACTCAGGCACCTGGAGCACTGGCTCACACACATCATACTTGTAATCTGGGACTAACTTTCAAAGTGAGATGTGGATTTTGCCTGTAGAGAGGGTTGGCCATTTGGTCCTGTGTATGCTGCACTCGCCAGAAAATAAAAGGCTGTAAGAAGTGTGCTGCTGGGTGGTGCCTGTGGCTCAAAGGAGTAGGGCGCCGGCCCATATACCGGAGGTGGTGGGTTCAAACCCAGCCCCTGCCAAAAACTGCAAAAGAAAAAAGTGTGCTGCCGTCCTGGTGTCTTTTCTGGTGCTAGTTGAACAGAACCCCGTTCTGTTCCCTTCAACCTTCCTAAAATGCAGGTTGAAGGCCCCGAGCCCTTTCTGCACGTGTGATGTGGAGAAGCCTGTGACTGCCTTTGCTGAGCACCTACCAGTGTGCACAGGCTCAGCGCCAGGCGCCAGCTCTCTTCTGCACAGCTGTCCTTCTGGGCGGTCATCATTGTGACCTCATACAGGCAGGCTGAGATGTTCGTAAAATAATTGGCCATTTTGAGGAATATTTGGCAAGAAGAGGTTTAGCACGGAGCACGGTTGGAAAGAACAGTGAAAGGTTGTGTGAGATAAACATGGTCAAGCGTGTTTGGAGAGAGGCGGTGCAGGGCAGTTCTCCTGGTGGCCTTGGGCAAGCTCTTCTCCCTCTTCCTGCTTCTAGTTCCCAAGAATAGCTCTAGAACGTGCTGGGAGACAACATCCTGACATAAGGGAAGCTGGCGGAACAGCCTAGGCTCTGTTCCAGTCCCCTCCAGAATGAGATACCTTCAATACTTAGCCCAGCAAAGCATGCTCCCAGGGTCCCTGAGCTGTGGTGCAAGTGGGGCACACACAGAGGAGTCCCCATCCACCCCAGCAGCTTTCCTGAGCCTGGGGGGACAAGGTAACAGTGACTCCTAGGCTTCTACTGTCCTTTGCTGCCTATTGTTAATAAACCCTCTTCACATAACTTGTTGCATGTGTGGGTGGGTTTTCTGTCTCATGCAAGCCAGTAACCGGTGCACAGGGAGTTTGCTTCTCAGCAGGGGCTGTGTTAGGGCACAGTGCTCCAATGGGCAGGCAAATGCACCCTCTCCAGCCCTCATGGGATGAAGGGGGACATGAGAAGTGAAAGCTCCCTGGCAAGGGGAGGCAGACTGAAGGGTACTTGAGAGAAACAGAGCCAGGCTGAGGAAGATGGGGCACAGCTTCCTGCCAGATGCGGCGGCACCAACCTCACAGGTGCCAGGAGGCCTGCTTGTGTGAGAGTTAGCTGGGACCCCCCCAAAGAGGTGTCATTTCCCAACAAATTTGTGAGCAGTCTTTCCTTTGATTTTATTTAAATGTTCTTAACATTTTGCTTTATTATATTGCAGAAGGAAAATAAAATCTTTTCCGTAGACCTGTAATAAAAGTCACATGTATGCGTTTCTTTGGGCTGCCACGCACAGTACTGCCAAATAGGGAGCTTGAAACAACAGACAGTTAATCTCTCACAGATCTGGAGGCCAGAAGTTTGAAACGAAGGTGCCGTCAGTGTCTTGCTCCCTCTGAAGGCTCTGTGGGAAGATGCCTTCTTGCTTCTTCCAGCTTCTGGCCGCCCCTGGAAATATCACTTGATCTTCAAGTGGCCATGTCCCCCTGTGTCTCCTCTTGGTGGGTGTCTGTCTCTGCATTTCCCTATTCCGAAAAGGACACTGGTCATATGGGATCAGGGCCCACCCTAATGACCTCATCTTAACTTGTTTACATCTTCAAAAACCCTATTTCCAAATAAGGTCAAATTCATAGATGCCCGGGGTTAGGACTTCATATCTTTTAGGGTGGACTCAATTCAACCCTTAACACTACACCTTATAATTTTAATTTATTTTCTTTAGATGATATTTCTCTTTCTTTCTTTCTTTCTTTCTTTCTTTCTTTCTTTCTTTCTTTCTTTCTTTCTTTCTTTTTTTTTTTTGAGACAGAGTCTTAAGCTGTCACCCTGGGTAGAGTGCTATGGCGTCACAGCTCACAGCAACATCCAACTCTTGGACTTAAGCAATTCTCTTGCCTCAGCCTCCCAAGTAGCTGGGACTACAGGTGCCTGCCACAACGCCTGACTATTTTTTAGTTGTAGTTGTCATTGTTGTTTGGCAGGCCGGGGCTGGATTTGAACCCACCAGCTCCTGTGTACGTGGCTGGTGCCCTAGCCGCTGAGCTACAGGCGCCGAGCCTAGATAATGTTTTATAGTATTATCTAAGTGCTGTATTTACCGTAATCCAAGAACCCTCTATACACTTTTAAAATATAAACAGAGGTTTTCCTACCCAGCCATTTTTAAAAGTCTATGGCGGGGAGCCTGCATTGTTCTAATACTCAAAGCCTAGGTCATAGGGAACTTTCCCAATAGTGAGGGCCAAAATCCTTCTCATATTTTGATGCGGAATCATTGATGAGATTAGACATACCACTAGTATTCAGCAGTGGCATTATAATGATATTACATGAATTTAATAATATAGTTGCCTTATTTGTATATTATGTATTATCATGTATAAGAATACTGTTTATGCGCTTAATTAGGAGAAAATATAGGAACGTGCCCTTTTAAGTAAAACTTGCATTTTTGTAAGTCACCAGCTTTCTTTTTCTATTATAAATCTAAAATTATTTATTTTCATCTTATGATTTTCCATTATGATTCTAAGAGTCTGTAATTACACTCATCTCACAAGCACAGAAGTAACATATACACTTGTCATTAAATTAGTATAAATAATTCAACTCGGTCCTCATGATGGGTAAAATTATATTAAGTTAAAAAAAAAAAAACAAAAATACAACCTGAGGCAAGAAAATTGATTTCTCTATGAATGGTCCATGTATAGAGGTATTGCCTTTTACTTTCATTTTTATACCACATTGTTAAAATAGACATTGTCAATAACCGAATTGTGAAATGCCAAATTACGTTCGGGAATGATGTAATCTTTGGAGAAAATGCTTTTAGTTTTGTACTTTAAAAATAATGCTTTTCTCCATCTGAGCCTGTGGGGAGCCCACAGCTCAGGTCAGCGTTTCTGAGAGAATTTATTTCTATCAGGATCACCTGGTGTGATGGGGGTAGGATGAGGTGATGTTTGCTAAAAACTAGATTACTAGGTGCAGCTGAGACCTGCTACGGGGTGGGACCGGGCTCTGGTTTGTGAGCAAGTGATGCTGATGCTTAAATAGTTGGAGAATCTCTCACCTGGGCCTTTGGAGAGCATGGTTACTCACTGGGTGGCCGTTGCCTAATAATAGAGAACACAAAGTCTCAGCCTCCAGAGCTGCCTTGTACCCCGAGACTAATATGCATAGCCATCATGTGACTCCAAACAGGGCACCCCAAGGGCTCTCTGTTCTGCTGCATGTAGACGGAGGGGCCTCGGCAGACTTCTGCCTCCCGACTGCAGGCTGTGCTCTCGAAAATAGGCGCCGTTCTTATCCTTCCTGCACAATTTAATGGTTCTCTGCCTGCGCCCCGGCTAGACGGAGTCTTCTGTGGGGCTTGAGGGGACCCAGCTGTGGGGACCCAGGAGCAAATGCAGGGAAGAGAAGGTGAGCACTGACGTGCAGCTTGCCTCCCCCTGACCCTGGGCTGCCCGATAAAATACAGAACACCCAGGACAATTTGTATTTCAAATAAACAGCAAGCACTGCTGTGGGGTACACATGTTCCAGATATTGCACCGGCCATATGTATACTGAACAATTATTTGCTGTTTATCCCCAGTTCAAATTCAACAAAGCATCTTGTATTTTTACCAAATCTGGCAGCCCTATATCCTGATACTTTTCAGGATTAAGTGGGTCCTGAAAAGGCCCCAGAGTTAAGTCTTCACTGTCACAACCCTGGGAAAACAAGCACTCTGGACTCTTTTGCTGCAGATCAATTAGCCGATGCCAAGTTCACGTTGGGGCGAAGAGTCCGGTTTTCCTGTTCTTTGGAAAATATCTGGTTTCTAATTTTGCTGCAATCTAGGTTTTTATGATCTGTAGGTACTTGAATGATTTTGATAGAAACTGTTTTTATAGTATTTCCCCCCTCCCTTTCATGACAGTCTCAGCCTTCACTAATGAAAGGCTCATTGGTGAGTATTTTCTCCTCTGGTGGTGATGCAAGTATCCTGAGGGTTCAAGTTGGTCAGTGCCATGTTTTGAGACCCAGTCAACACTTGGTGGGTCCACACCTACACTGCATCTTAGAAGGGTACGGTGAAACTTACTAAATGTAGAATATAAATGTCTGAACACAATAACTAAGAAAATGCCATGAAAGCTATGTTAACCAGTTTGATGAAAATATTTCGAATTGTATATAAAACCAGCACATTGTACCCCATGATTGCATTAATGTACACTGCTATGATTTAATAAAAAAAAAAAAAGAAGGTGGAGGTAAGAGAGCTGTTACTCAAGAGTTCTCTCTTGCTTTTTTATTTTAAAATTTTTTTTGTTATTTATCTCATTTCTCAAGATGACATTTAGCATTACTGAAAAGGCCCTCCCTGCACTTTGTCACAAAGTATCCTTTGTCCAAGTTCACTGTGGTCCTGGTGATGTCCCAGCCATTCTTAAAAGTTCCCTTGCAGCTCAGCATCATTGCCAAAGCTCTGAGGGGAGAGGGAGAACCAGGCGAAGTGATCTACAGAAAAGTAGCAATAATTATAATCTCAGGGAAAAGATAGAGTAGCAGCTAAAATATTATAATCCAAACAATGTTATGGGTAATTTTCCCCTGGTAACCCGAGGACAAAAAACTTTATTACTTCCTTAAACTTCAATATTACTCCAATTAAATTTCAGCTTAGAAATCAGAGCTTCTGGTCTATGTTCCATTTAAAAGATGTAGCCTTTCTTATGCTCCCTAAAGAATCATAGGAATAACTTTTTATTCTTCGTAATCGCTCTTATTTTTAGCATTTAAGGGGGAGAGGAGAATATTAACTGTAGATGCTAACTCATGTGTTCTTGATGTGGTGACGAACACATCTTAAACAATACTATTTTCTTACAAAAAGTAGGAATGACAGCAAACTGGCAGGCTTTTTTTTTTCTTGTCGCATTTAACTTTTCTACCTCACAGCCCAGATAGCTTTTTTTAATCAAAGCAGGTAATGGAAGAACAGTCTGTACCCTCAAATGCAATCATATTTAATCATATTTAATATCCTTATTTCTCAGCTGATCAAACTTTAAAAACTTGAATGCTTTGGTTTGATTTGGGACTCTGCAGAAGTCTAATAAAGAAGCGTATTCCTTTGTTGTTACTTGGAGAAGAGTTTGCTCTGGAAAGGGGCCTGGGCCGGGGGTCTGGACTCCAGGTACCAACCAGGGCTCCGCGAGCAACTTGTGGGTGGACCTGCGGTGAGTCCCTGTGTGGGTCTGTATCCTCGCCTCTCAAAGGGGTGCTTTAGCATGTACATCCACTTTCATTTCATGACACCCTGGATCTCTGAATGCTGATGTGCTAGATACAAATGGCATTTCTCTTTGGCCTCTCTTTGCTTCGCTTGGTGCTTGCACGTAGCAGCCGTGCCATAAATAAGGGAAGACCGGATTGAAGATTAGACAGCCACTAAAACATTTAAGGATGATTGACCTGAAAAATGGGCCAAATGATAGAATGTTGGGTGAAAGGTCAACCACAAAATATGTTCCAAGCATGATGGCTAGTTTAAGTGCTGCCTCTTTCAGCCCCATGGGGTGTCTGGTAGCATGTTAAGGGCAGGAGGTATCCAGGGAGTGCATGTGACCCCTGCCTTCCAACAGCCCCCAGAAAGGTGGGGAAGGCAGGGCTGGGGCCGGTGTAACAGTGTGTGTTGGGTTGGGGGTCCCAGACACAGGTGGGGGAAGGCAGGGAGGTTTGCTCCCAGGGAAGACCTCCAAGGGCTGGCTGAGGGAAGAGCAGGGCATCCCCAGGGCAGATGCTGCCGTTCCCAAGTGGGGGCAAGCGGAACGTGGAAAGGATGAGAGGGAACAGGAAAAAAATGTGGCTCTTGTAACAGGGGAGGAAATACCAATAAAAAAAGTTTCCTAAGAAAAAGGAGAGAGCTTGAGGAAGTCCAGAAAGTTCTATCCTAGTGGTGGAAGAGCAGGGGTCCTGCGTGTAAGGTTTCATCGGGGAAACTCAAGGTCTTGGATGTGACTCCATTTCCCTTTCCAGGGCTGCACGTGGCGGGTTTGTGGCCAGCTGAGGGCGCCTGCTTGGCCCTCTCTGGGACTGGACACATGAGGACACTTAATGGAGTGTGGACTGGATAGGCGTTGGCTCCTGCAACACCAGAGCTGATTAGTCGCAGGCATTTGTTTGTCTGCCTCCTACTTTAATGTCTATCCTCTTATTGTATCTGTTTGTTTTCTTTTAAAAATTATTTTATAACTCTTCCTCTAAGAAGGAAGCCTAGCAAAATGGGCTTCGGAGTCAGACAGTCCTTGATTCAAATAGATGCTCCATCACTTATTATAATAGTTTTATGACCTTGGACAACGGACTTTGCCTGGTTAATCCTTTTTTCTTATTGGCAAAACAGAATGAGATTACCCAACACATGAAGCACTCGTGAGGATTAAATGAAAAAGAAAAAAAAGCCAGGCTCCCTGACCATTAGCTTCTTCCCTCTCTTTCCCCCACCCTCTGCCTTTAAGGCAGACTTTGTTTGTGTAACCCCCTTTATCTCCAGGGTCAGTGCAATGGAGAGAAAGAGGGGGACTCATGCCCTCACTAAGTCATCCTGGAATCAAGTATTTACTGAGCACCTGCCAGGGGCTAGGGGAACACAGGTGTCGGAGAGAGACGCACAGCACCTGTCTGAAGACTCACTACCCTGCGTCCATCACACACCTCAGGAGTGGAAGGGGAGTGTCAGCACTGAGAACTATGCAGACAGCACAGATCCCACACCATAAGCTACTCTGTGCCTGGCCCTGTACTGGGAGCTGGGAACACACAAATGTCCCAGTCCTTCAAGGCTTCCTGAGCACATCATTCCTACATGTTGAAGGATGCATGGAAGTTTGCAACTCAATTAACTAGCAAATATCTTTGGGTGTGCCTGCTATTTGTCATGCACTGTTGCTAGGTGGTGACATCCGAAGGCATAGGCTCTGGCTCCTGTTTTCAGGGACCTTTCTGGGGAGATGATTTAACCACCTGGCCAAAGAACTGCCCGTACCAGACAACATGGGCAAGAGATGGTAAGGGAAGGCACATGCAGTGGCAAGGATTGTTCTGGGCTGGAATAAACTGGGAGGGCTTCCCAGGGGAGGTGACATGAGGGAGATCAGAATGAGGGGGCTCCAGAGCAAGAGTGTCATCTATCTTGACTAGAGTGCGGACCACAAAGGGTCTGGAGTACAGCATCATCCTACTTTGCTGGTTTTTCTCATCTCAGTAGGTTCACAGGACACTTGCGGAGTCACACTGCCCCATTTATTTGGGAGGTGAGTCTCATCTCCCTGTGGCTTGGCAAGCACCCTTGTTAACCTGTGCCTTTGATACGTAGGGGTGGAGGATGTTGCCTCTAAAACTCCAGGGTTGCATGAGAGGGGATGCGCTGAGCCAGCTGGAATGATGCTAAGGCTCTGTTGGCTCATCTTTAGTTCACACAGAGCCAGGGAAACACCCAGGCCGGGGTGACAAGTAGTTGTGTATCAGGAGTTACTGGCTCTCATTTCTCCTCCTGCCTTCCCAGGAAGCCCACTCGTAGGAGTTCATCCATATATGCCACAATTATAATATATCACAAGAAATCTACAAATCCATTACATTGTTCCCATTTTATGGATGGGGAAACTGAGACTCGGGGAGATTGATAAGTTGCCTAAGGTCACATCACCACCATGTCAGGTTTTGAACTCCAACTCCTAGACTACCGTGTTCCCATCTTCCATTGCTAACAGGAGAAACTGAACTCCCAGGGACGTCACCCAGGATGGTGGTGCAATCCAGCTTCTGTTCCTGTGTTTCTCCAGGTTTACTTCAGTGGCTCTTTGCTAAACTCCTAAGAGTGGGCTTCTTGGAGAGGCAGGAGGAGAAATGAGGACTAGTAGCTCCCAAAACACTACCAGGCATCACCCAGGCCTGTGTGTTTTCCTGGCCCTGTGTGAATGAAGGATCAGCCAATAGAGCATTAGTATCCTTCCAACTAGCTCAGTGCTCCTCTCCCATGCAACCCTGGAGTTTAAGAGAGCTTCCCCCAGTGTCTGCTGAAGTCTGTCTGAATCCCATCTTGAAGTAAAATGGTCCAGGAATGTGCATGTGCAGAGCACATAACCTGTCTCATTTCAGTTTCCTCTTCTTCCAAAAGGACTGGCAATTCTTGTCTGGACATCTTTTCAATGCTAATGTATCCTGCAATCTTCCTCTAAAATACTCACTGGAGAGTCGGACAGAAAAGGCGCTGCAGAGTTATGCTTACTCTCTATGAGATGGGAGCCTGTGGGTCAGAGTGAGCGGGTAGAGTCAACCCAGCTGTGTTTCCTTTTCAGGGCTTCTGGTGTTTCTTCCCTCATAGGCAAAGGCACTGACCCCACAGCCTAGGCAACAGGTGCCAGCTTCCCAGGTTCTCACTGTCAATGGAAATTTAAAAAATGAAGTCATCAGTTTCTTTCTTTCTTTTTTTTTTAACTTTATATGGCCCATTCATTTTTCTTTTTTATTATTGGGGATTCATTGAGGGTACAAAGAACTTGGTTACATTGATTTCATTTGTTAGATAAGGACCCTCTTATAATTGTGTCCCACCCCCAAAGGTGTACCACACCCCTTGTCCCTGCAACCCCTCCCTCCTTCCCTTTCTCAGCTCTCCCCATCCCCCACCCCCACCATGTACTAGGACATTAATTGTCCTCATATCTGAATTGAGTACATAGGGTTCTTGCTTCTCCATTCTTCTGATGATTTACTAAGAATAATGTGTTCTACATCCATCCAGGTTAATGCAAAAGGTATAAAGTCTCCATCTTTTTTAGTGGCTGAATAGTATTCCATGGTATACATATACCACAGCTTATTAATCCATTCCTGGGGTGAAAGGCATTTAGGCTGTTTCCACAGTTTGGCAGTTGTAAACTGAGATGCAATGAACAGTCTAGTGCAAGTGTCCCTGTGGTAAAAGGATTTTTTTTTTTCTTCTGGGTAGATGCCCAACAATAGCATTGCAGGATCAAATGGGAGGTCTAGCTTGAGTGCTTTTAGGGCTCTTCATACTTCCTTCCAAATTTCAGATTCAAAAATGGTCTGGAAGAAGTTGTGCTCACAGCCCAGGTAAGGATCCTCCATGCTGGAGAGCTAGAGAGAAGGGAGAAGGAGCATTCTTTTACTCCAAGCCAGAGGTTGTACTTCCTAGCTTCCCTTGCAGCTAGGTAGGGTCATGTGACTAGACAGATTCGTTTCCTATTGTTGCTGTAACAGATTTCTACAGACTTAGTGGCTTAAAGCAACATAATTTTATCTTCTTGTAGTTCTGGAGGTTGGAATTCTGATATAGCTTTCACTGGGCTAAAATCAAGGTGTCCACAGGGCTGTGTTCTTCCTAGAGGCTTCAGGGTAGAATCCATTTTCTTAACCCTTCTGGCTTCTATAGGAGGCTGACATTCTTTGGCTTATGGCCAGTCCCTTTCATTTTTAAAGCTATCACTTCTTTGACTCTTTTTCTGTTGTAACATTTCTTTCTGAATAGATATAGCCAGGAAATCCCTACACAATTACATTGAGCCCTCCTGGGTAATCTGAGATGACTACTTATCTTAAGATCCTTGACCTTAAACATTTCTTCCACAAAATATCTCCTCCACGTAAGGTAACATATTCATAGGTTGTGGGGATTCAAGCATGGACATATTTGGGGGCGGTTATTCTGCTATTCCTATAGACAATGGGTTACAAGAACAATAGTATATTCAACTTTTGTTACTTCTATTTTTTTTATTGTCTTTATTATTAAATCATAGCTGTGTACAATAGTGCAATGTTACTTTTATTTTTTATACATAAAAACGTAGCTGCATGCCCACTATGCTTCTCTCACCCCCAACCTGCAAATTCAAACCTAAGGCCAAAAGATTGCACTTGACCATGAAATGAGAACAACTGGGCCACCTAACTTAGAGCCGGAGATAGAAGCTGCAAAGTGAGTGTGGCAGAGACACCCCACCAGATTAGGACTCCCAGGTAGAGATGCAGAACTCCCCTTCTGCTCTGGGCTACTATGTGTGAGAGAAATAAAAGTTTCTTATGCTTAAGGCAATATCATGGGGACTCAATGTTACAGCCCTGAACCTGGACTTTTCCTAATATAGACTCCAAATAGAGAGTCAGTTGAGTTATGGAAATATAAAGAAATGGGTAATTTCCCGAATATGTGCAGGATTTGGGAAAGGATGCCTGCTATGTAGACAGTGGTGACACTGAGCACTGATCACTGTGATGGACCGCGGGACAGGGAGGGGATGGGGAACAGAGAGCCCAGGCCTGGCTGGGCGGCAGCGGGGTAGGGGGAGAGTTTGCTGGTCAGACAGGATGGAATGGTTTCCTGTCCTTGAAGAATTGGCATCTGCCCTGAGCCAGTGCTGCCTGTAAAACCTGTGGTTTGCTCTTTTTCTCAGGTAGCTTTTGCTTTGCCTTCAGGCCTCTTTGCTTTATGCCCACCGGCAGGATTGATTTGGCACTGAAATTGGACTTGCCTCAGGCTGGCTGACACAGGTTAATTTTTAGGGTTGGAGTGAAATGTATACCCAAGGTCCCTACTGGTTGCTGAGCCTCTTCAGGTGCTTGTGTTTCTGGCTCTCGAGTTGCAACATGGGGTCAGCTCTCTAACTCATCAGGGTCCCCCACATCAATGGGTTTCTGGCATTTGCTTGTGCACCACCAGTGATGGTCAACTCTCTATTCCGTTCACTTATCCATTTCATGCAGCTCTAATATTCTAACAAAGGGGAGCACGTGGGTGCCAAGAAAGCGCAGAAGCCAAGAACCAAGGTCAGGATCATTGCAGGCTGGAATCAGAGAGATCTCCTGCCGTCCTGTATCAGCGACGCTTCCATCAGGTGCACTAAAGTGACTCGGAGTATCTCAAGCAGAAAGAGACACAATGCAGAGGGCGTCAGAGGCTTTTGAAGGGATTGGAAGACCTGGGGTTGTGAAGATCAGAGAAACCACAGCTAGAACTTAGGAACTCAGGGGCTGAAGAAATCACAGCACTTCTGTCACTGCTGAGACCTCGTGACAGCTGCCTGCAAAAGCATGGGCAGGAAAGTGTGGGTGCCTCGTATTCCTGTGGGGACAACAAAGGCTCCGGCTTCTCTCCCACTTTCCAGATCTTGCACAAGCACCTCTCGCTGGGAGACCTATTGGGTAACCCCCCTGGTCACAGAGGCTGAGAAATGTGTTGATAACTTTCAGGCTGCCAGTCCCTGCGGGAGAGGGGATGGAACAGAAAGGAGTGAGGGGTCATCCAGTGCGAGTTGCCTACTCTGGACACAGTGCCGCCATCTTTCCTAGCACGTGTGAAGAGCAGGTGAACAAGCACACAGCACCCCGAAGAACCACAGAGGTGAGTTTTTATGTGAACTGCACACACCTAAATGTGAGATTAACCCAAATAGCACATCATCCCTTGTTTTCTCAGTGAAAACATTCCCCCTGAAATGATATTTTTGACTACTTAAGAAATAATCTGGAATAATCAATTTATTAGTTTACTAACATATGCTTAAGATCTTATTAAATATAAAATGGTAACTTAAAGAAGTTTCTTTTTGCTTTCTCAAATGTCATGACATTTCCATATTGTTTACATGTGATATTTATAAGTGTGCTTCCATGTTACTTAAAGCTTATAGATGCTACCTTGGCACCAGTACCACCATTATCTGAATAGTCGGAGATGTAGCCCTTTACATTTGTGTTTCTCTGGAGAGTGTGTCTCAAGCCACAGGTGTTCATTCATGTGACATTATGTCCATTTAGAAAAATCATCCGCTAAGTGTTCATTTGGGATCTGTGCTGTTCTTTTAACATGGTTGTTAAATGGCTTCTTTAAAATGATGCTCAGCATTTACGGTTGGGAGCTCGTCCCGTAGGAGGGATGACTAAATCCCTGTGACATTCCTTTGCCTCCTTTATGGGTGACCTCTCTTCAGCATCCCAAATTAGCCCGGCCCTGAGGTCATTTCAGGCTATTGCATCTTTCCCAGGTGTGGCTGTCCCTGACACCTGGGCTTGCACAGAATGCAGGGGGAAGAAACACATAGCTCCCCTGTGTGTACATGTGTGTGTATATTTGTGTAATGCTTTACAACAGTCCTTTGTATGGCCCTCATTCATTCATTCATCTTTATTCATGTACTCATTCCTGTTGTTTCCATTCTTTAAAAATTTTTTTTAATTTTTTTTTTTGAGACAGAGCCTCATTCTGTCACCCAGGCTGGGGTGCCATGGCCTCACCCTCGCTTAAACTCTTGGGTTCAAGTCATTCTCCTTCCTAAGCGGCCCAAGTAGCTGGGACTACAGGTGTGAACCACAATGCCAAGCTAATTTTGCTCTTTTTAGTAGAGATGGAGTCTCACTCTTGCTCAAGCTGGTGTTGAACTCCTGAGCACAAGCAATCCACCTGCCTCAACCTCCCAGAGTACTAGGATTACAGGCATTCGCCCGGCCATCATTTTCATTCTGAGACCCTGAGGCTTCCCATTGTCCTTGGAATAAAGCAAAGCTCTGTTCCAAGATCCGCAGTGCTCAACATTACCTGAACTTGGCTCTGTTCTTGCTTTACCTTCCATCTCTGTCCACAGGGTGTCACCTGCACAGCTCTCTGTCTTGATCACACCTGTTCAGCCTGCCTTGGAACATGGGTGCCTGTACCTTCTGCATGGAGTGTTTGTCCCAGTCTGTGCCAGCTGGATTCCTCTCTCCCTTCAGGGCTGTGCTCAGTGAGGTCAGCTCTGCTCACCCTCTTGAAGGAAGCATCTCCCATCCTTGTCACTCCCTTTGGGGTCTTTCTATTTGATTTTGTTTATTGCACACTCATCCCTATCTGATAGCTTATAGTTTAGATGCCTCTTGACTTACCTGTGGTTAGAATCCTCTCAGCAACATGAGCTTTGGTGAGGCGGGGGCTCTGGAGAAGGGAAAGGACTCTTCAGAGCTCCTTGAAGACATGAGTTGGCTGTCCTGTGACACTCTCCTAGCTGAGCCCGGTCCTCTTCATTTGGTGCATGACTTAGAGTGCAAGTCTCCATCTAACATTACTGGTCTGCATCTACACTGGAGGGAAGGGCAGCTCAGAGATGAGGAGCAATACACCCAAGCCTACATGGATAAGAAGCCGTGGAACTGGGAGTGAGCAGCCATGCATTCACAGAGCCTTGAGAACGTGCCGCCCTCTTCACCTCCCCGTTGACCATTGTGTATTGTCAGGCCTTACATCTGGAAGAATGACTTACATTAGGAAAATGGAAGTTTAAAGAGTCTAATCTTTTCTGATCCCCCCACCCCAGGTTCTCTTGTGGCTTGCTGGAGAAAGGTTATGTGGCAGCACAGGTTCCCCTGTCCAGAGAAGAGGGAAAAAGACTTCATTTGTTCCAGTGGTGGGTGTCATGGGTGGGTTAGAAAATCCATTTCAGCCAGGGAAGGGTGGGTGGTGATGAAGTAACAAGGCCGCTGCACCTTTTACAATGAAATATTTAAATAAGTGGAACCTTGTGTGGATGATGTATTAAGCTCTCCCGAGATGTAAATCACACAATTCCTTAAACGTCCTTTAACAAAGTCAATTACATTACATAAACTTTAACAGAGGCGAAGATCCCTTATCCTCAGAATCGTCCATTTCTCTCTCGTACTTCTGTCAAGATAAAGACCTCTCTACAGAAGCAGAATATTATTTAAAACCCCTCAACATTGTCCTATAAATTGGATGAACTAAAAAAATTCAAACAAAAATGCGTGCTTTATTAATGTTATTGGCGAGGAGCGGTGCTCAGGCAAGCACATGGCAGGAAACATCTTCTGTATTCCTGAAATCATCTCTATTAGATTATGTAGATATGATCTATGAAAATACTTCCAAACTTAATCTGTTGAGACTTCAGAGAGTGTATAAGCAAATACTTAGATTTGCATTAGATTCTTGACTTTGAAATCCATTACTGTAAGTTACTTACTGACTTTGAGGGGCAACCTTTAGCATAGCAGGAGGGTGGGAGGGGCTGCATTTGTGTTTAGAGGCAGAGGGCCTGCTGGATGGTTTTTTTTTTTTTTTAAAGGCCATTTAAATCTCTTCTGAAGGTCAATCCCACCTTTTCATTACAGAATTAGTACCAGGCAAGGGAGGCAAGCTTGTGTCATAACTGACTTCAATCTAATGGATTTGTGGGATCATTTTGGCAAATTTTAAAATACATGTTTTATTATATTTTTGTTTTGTTTTCTTTTGCTTGTTAAAAAAATGAACATTATTGGCTCTGTGCCCATAGCACAGTGGTTACGGTTATGACACCGGCCACATACACGGAGGCTGGAGGGTTCGAACGTGACTCGGTGCCTGCTCAACAACAATGACAACTGCAACAAAAAAATAGCTGGGCATTGTGGCGGGTGCCTATAGTCCCAGCTACTTGGGAGGCTGGCGCAAGAGAATCACTTAAGCCCAAGAATTTGAGGTTGCTGTGAGCTGTGACGCTACAGCACTCTATCGATGGTGACATAGTGAGACTCTGTCTCAAAAAAAAAAAAAAAAAAAAAGAAGAAAGAAAGAAAATTGAGTTTGCATTTTACCATTTTTTCTTTTTGAACCACTCCATTTGAAATCTCAGGCATGTGTATGTTTTTAAAAAATCAAGTGTAGATTAAAAAAAATAAGAAAACAGGGTTGACGCCTGTGGCTCAAAGGAGTAGGGCGCTAGCCCCACATGCTGGAGGTGGCAGGTTCAAACCTAGCCCTGGCCAAAAACTGACTGCATCTTATGATATCAAGCATTTATTTACCTAAGGTGGGTCACAGACTATTTGTGTTTATGTTCTACTTTATTCAGTTATTCAGTATGTTTTTTAATTTCAAGCAATTTAAGAGTACGAGTGTTTTTTGTTCCATGGATGAGTTTTATGGTGCTGAAGTCAGGGCTTTCAATATACCCATCCATTTATTTGATACTTTAGATAAGACAAGTTCTCTACACCAGAGTCAGCAAACTTTTCTGTAAATGGCCAGATACTAAAAATGGCTTTGTGGGTCATATGGTCTCTCTGTTACAGCCATTCAAACTCTGCCAGTGTGGAAAGCAGCCGTAGAAAATACAGTCATGAATGGCTCTGACTATATTCTGATTGAACTTTATTTTTGCATACTGAAATTTGAATTTTATATAATTTTCAGGTGTCATGAAATATGATTATTCTTTTTTTTTCTTTTTACCTTTGCACATGTAGAAGTCTTCTTAGCTCTCAGCCTGTACAGAAACAGGCTATGGACTGAATTCAGCCCATAAGCTGTGCCGTGCTGACTCCTGCTCTATAAATAGCCACAAATATCACCTTTCTTTAAACATTCAAGGTTAATATGAAGCTCTCAAATAATTCTGCTTCAAAATAAAAGTACAGAAAAATTTGGGGGAGTCAAGGCTGGACATTAGAGAACTAGTCTGACTCAGTGATAAATTGGCTGAGCACTCCTCTGTTCCTACTGCTGTGCCTAAGAAGCACTGTGGTTCTGTATAATACAGGGTGTCCCAAAGGTCAGCCCTAAAGTTACCATGCATGGGGGAAATGGGAAATTGTAGCCAAGTGTACCTTTATTTACAAAATACTAATTATAAAAGTTTACAAAATATTCTCTATATATCGGCCACTTCTTCGTAAAATTTTATAATGAACAGTTTTTGTAGATAAAGGTACATTTAGCTATAATTCCCCATTTTCCCTGTGGACGGCAATTTTCAGGGCCACCTTTGGGACACCCTCTAGAATGACTTAGACTCTTTACCAGCAAAATAGGAATGGACTTGAGAATGATTTTTGTAACCATGTTAAAGTGATGTAAGAATAACTATTTTTTTTTCCTTAACTTGATGGCCTGCCATTTTCCATATCCTGGCTATTGGAAGTGGAAAGGGAAGCTGCTCCTGGAAGTTCAGGCCTCTGTGAGTTTCAGACCTGGGGATAGACTCAGCCCTCGCGACACCCACGATGAAGGCTTATTCACCTCTAAGGCCTTCGAATTCACTCCTGACAAATAACTTAGCTGACCTGGCAACGTATATTCATTTAAGTGGACATGTGTCCACTTAAATTCATTTAAATGACCCTCTAAAAAGAAAGTATGTCATTATAACAGTAATTACTATCACTCAAAAGAGGCCATGCCTAGAACTCAACCCTGGAATGATGCCCTGAGAAGGTCCATTTCATCACATTCCAGAGACTTTAAGTCGTGCTTACACTCCGTGGGGAGCTATTTGGGCTGAAATGGGTATGCTCATCTGTCACTTTGGGACAACAATTCAGCACACAACTCATTAAGAGCTCTTGAGATGTTCCCATCTTTTGACTGTAATTAAATTTCTAGGTATCTTTTCTACCTAGAGAACTGCTGTTAAAAATCATGTGTAAATATATATAAAGCAGTACTACTTATCACATGAAATTTTGAAAACCACAAACATTTCCAACAATAGCTGAATAAGAAAATTTATAATATGCCCACATTTTAGGAAATACTAACATTTTCTAATAGGGAGAATTTCTTTTCCAAAAAAATAATGGTTGAAAAAAATCAGGACCCCAATCATAATAAATTGTCCCAATTATAGATATATAAATGAGAAGGAAATTTCTGACAACATTAGCAGTGGATTTTTCTTTTCTTTTTTTTTTTTAATTATTTTTTTAGAGACAGAGTCTCACTGTGCAATGGCGTCACAGCTCACAGCAACCTCTAGCTCTTGGGCTTAAGTGATTTTCTTGCCTCAGCCTCCCAAGTAGCTGGGACTATAGGCGCCTGCCACAAAGCCCAGCTATTTTTTTGTTGTTGTTGCAGTTTGTTCAGGGCCAGGTTCAAACCTGCCACTCTCGGTTTATGGGGCCGGCGCTCTACTCACTGAGCCACAGGCATCGCCCTAGCAGAGGATTTTTCTGACAGGTGTGATCAATGCTTCTGCTTTGTTTACAGTGGCTTCTGATGATGGCTAGCACAAAGCCTGAGTGGATCACAGAAGATACCCAGTTCATTATTTTATTTTATCTTATTTCAGATTAATATGAGGGCAACTCAAACTGATCAATAAGAAATAACCCATTAATAATTTTAAACCAATGAATAAATAAATGAATCCATGAACAAACTTTCCATGGGCCTTGGAGACTTCTGTCATGGTGGCATGACAGTTAGGCCATCCATACCCAGGGCTGATGTCTCATTACCTGGATATCTTAGGAAATTTAAGGACCTGCCAGAAGCCCCTTCATAAACCAGTTAGCACCTCTTTCCTAGGTGATGTGAGGATTAAATGAAACAATGCAAGTGATACAGTTGGCATAGGTCTGTACTTAATGAGTCCCCCATAAATGTTCCCTTTAATCACTATGTTATTATGAAAGACATCTGCCCACTTAAAAATTAGTTAGAAAATGCAGCTGGGCACCATAACTTCTTCATGGTCATGTCTAATTTCTTAAAATATATTTTGCTTTTCAAAATTTCAATAGTTGTATGTTCTTTGGAGTTGCCGTTCAGTATTTCTTACTGATAAGTTAAATATAATTTAAATAATTTATAATGTCTATGGGGTCCCTGCTCACATTAAAAAGTTCTGTAATATGCACGTTGGTTTTCATTTTGTTTATTTCTGCGCTTTAAAGTGTGTGTGTGTGTGTGTGTGTAGTGTATATGATATATTCACCTTAAGGCCCAAGAAATTTCTTTGATGTCTAACCTGAGTCAGTTTGTGAGGCAGGAAAACAGTATTTAAAATCCTATTAATGTAAGAGTTGGAGGCCTTCAGATATTTCAGCAGTACGCACAGCGCCTGCTGCTCATGTTACACCTTTCACCATTCATTTCTGGCGTCTCATATTCACCGAGGCTCCTCAGAGACTTTCCAGCTGAGAACCTGCGGTCGATGTCATCAAATCCTGCCCATCTCAGCCAACTGGTCCCAGCCCCTGGAGGAAATTCTAGACATCCTGTGGGAGGTCCAGAGCCAGGAAGGCCTGAGTCAACTTGGGAAACCAGAGGGATTCACCCAGGTCTTTTAGGAAATAAATGTTCTCATTCTTAGGAGGGAGCCCATGGGAAGCTAGTTGCTGTCTTTTGCTCTAAGCGTGAATGAGGAGCATGCTGTCCTCATCATAGCTACCTACCTGCCTCTGTGGCTGCTAAAACACTCGGGCCATGGGGTTAGGGAGGAGGGCAGGCCAAGAGATAGACCGAGAAAAGGACCTGGAGTCCCATGACCAAAAACACTCATCACTGGGTGTGCCAGTTACAGGACTATTTCTGCTCTTTGCAGTCCAAAACACCCTAACTGCTTTACTCATCCCGGACAAGTCACTTGGAAAAATAGGGTGATCATGCCAATGTCACAGGTGAGCTGTGGGAACTAAACTCGGGGACAGTGCAAGGCCCAGAGTGGCACTGAGAGCTCAGGAGTCTCTTGTCCTATGCCACATACTCCTTGGCCTCTGCATACTTTAGGGAACAATTGGCCTGGCTTTTTAGTAGATGGAGAGATTCCTTATAAAATGATCTACAGAAGATGTCTGGGTTTCTTATAATAATACACGGAAAATACTTCCTGCATCCTATCTAACCTATCTCCATATTTTTCATAAAGATCAAAGAAGATTATCTGTCTGCTTATACAGTGACAATCATAGTTTTCTTCTGATTTTTTTGGTCGCCAATGAACTAAACGTAAATTCCACAGAAGTGAAAACCATACAAGGTTTTCAAATCCTATTTAGTTGTTTTAAAATATGATGTTAAAATGTCACTGGTATGGGTACAAGTATTAACCCTGGTCCTGTGGATGTGTGAGTGTCTATGTTTCAAAAGTAATTCTTTTATGGAGAGAGAGCCAGACAGTGAGTGAGTAGATCCAATGGTTTCCAAGAAAAAGCGAGTCTCCTTCCAACCTCCAGCTACGAGTCCCTCAGATCCAGACCTATTTTAACATTTCATTAACTGTCCCACTTAATGAATTAGGAAGTTCTTTATAGAGAGGCACTGTTTTTGAAAGCATCAAAAGGTCACTGTTATATTAAATTCTCAGACCTGGCTTTTAAAGATTTCTGATGTTGTGTGTGTCACCAGTAGACCTTTATCAGACGGCTTATGCTTTGACAGAGGTAGTACATGGATCGGAACAACCGCCAAATACGGGGCTCCTGACATTCTCCCTCCAACTCTTTCAATGACATTCCTAAGTGACTGGACTGAGCTTCCTCCCTAGACAGAGTGCGCATGGGAAGTTGCCTTCTCTCAGCTTTTCCCTTAGCATGTGAGTGTCGCCTGTCTTTCCAGTGAACCCCCTCCTCTGCTCCCATGAGCATCCGCTCCCCGACATCAGGATGGTCTCGCTTCATCCCTGCCCTGTTTTTCCAGAGCTCATCTGTCAGCAGGTGTCACCGAGGGTGTGGGACCTGATCTTTCAAAGGATCCCCCATGGCCTGTCTTTGGTCCATTGGGTGTTGTCTTTTTACTCCTGTCAGTGCCTGTGCAAGACGTGGCGGGCGACTGGTCAAAGACAAATAGCAGAGGTCTCGGAGTAAAACTTGGGGTTGAATTCCAGCCTGGCCACCCCTGGCTGGTGTGACCCAAGGTGAGTCAGTGTCACAGACGCCTACTGGAATCTCCTTAGCACCCCTGCCTCTTAGGGGGCACAGGGCTCCCTCTCTCCTGAGAGCAGTCCATGGTTTCAGTTAGAAGTTCTGAGATACAGCCTCTTTGATTTCTAAGCCCCCGTGAAAAGGACGACAATCAGAGCTGTGAGCAACCTCGACAACTGAGTTAGGAAGCGACTCTGATCTTGAGCTTGTACCTCTTGAGAGGCGTGGAAAATGACCCAGTTTGTGTTCCCCTGTTCCATTTTCACCCCCTTTCCTCGTAGTAGGAGCTGACTCTTCCACGGCTATCTCCTGTCTTTCTCAGCCTCAGTGGGCCTTTCTCAGGCCGCTCCCCATTTCTTCGTCCTTATAGTCCAGAACCACCCACAGACACAGACTCTTCAGGGAGTGGAAGGGGGGAGGGCCCACTAGCTGGAGAAGCAGCTCCTCCGACTGGGCCTTCACACTCGCATTCTCCTTCCCTCTGCACTCCATCTGCAGTAAGCCGCAGGGCCTGGTAAACAGAAGATGCTCGCTAATGGTTAGCATCCCTCCCACAACCCCTCTGGTGTCCAAGGTGTTTATAGAGAATGCTGACTTGTTCTGATCAAACAATTGGAACATCGCTGCCAATTGTCCATGCAAACCTGGAAAGAGGGTCCGAAAATGAAGGCCAAGGTGACCAGAGAAGAGCATGTTCATTGGCTTCTGGGAATCAAGCTTTGGCCTCGAGTCTCTTCTGCTTTTTCTGTGGCAACCATTTCAGAGAGGAGTCCCGAGTTACCAAGGGGTGCAGACACTGCTAGATTCCGGGGTCACTCATGACTGTTATGTGAAAAGCTGTCAGTGGGTGTGAAGTTCAGAGTTGGTTGCACTGGCTTCCTGAAGCGTGATGAGATGGAAAGGACAGGAGCCTTGCTTCCGAAGCTGTGTTCCAGTGCAGACTCTCTCACCCAACATTAAGCGCCATTTTTCCTATGTGCTAAAAGGTGTTGGGGAGAAAGACCAATGGCTCCGGGAGCATCACTGACTCCACATCAATCTAGTCACCCTTCACACTTAGCAGAGCACCTGGCGGTGAAGATGCTCTTACAAGGAATCCATTGAATGCTTGAATGGATGCTTAATTGATTCCTTGAAAAAAATATACTGTGGTTTAGAAGGAATTTTTAAAACATCATCTCCATGGCTATCATCATAAGGTATGATTTCCACATCAGTTACGGCAGAGGGTGAAACCGGGTTAGCTGAGCCCCTTGCCTCCATCTGCGATTACCTTGGAGGTCCACTTTCCCTTCCCTCCAGACATGACAGCAGCAATCCATTCCCTGCTGGACCAGATCACTAGAAAACACCATTCATAATCTTCCCCTCTATTGATTCTGGTCAGTGGGTATTGGCAGCTTTAAAAGATTATGTTTTAATTGGGGACCAGATAGATGGCGTTTTAAGGTTTTGAGTTTCGCTTAGTGCCATGCTATGGATTATTTGAGAGGTTGTTCAACACAAGGAGGACAAAGATTAATGTGTTGTCCTTTTCTTTGAGTGACCCTGGGTGCAAATGTAGCTTGGGCTAAAGTGACTGAAAATCTTTTTCTATCACAGGCCTGAAAAGGTTGACTGTGAATTCATTAGTGTTATCTTTGTTTAGGGCATAAAATCTGCACTTTCAATGGCTTCAGTGGAACATGCATTTTCCCCAGGCTAAGCAAGCTTCAAGTGGCTGGGAACAAGGGGGGAGCCCCAAGCTGGGCTGGGGTGAAAATTTAGGAGGCGTCAACCCAGGTTGCTGAGAAGCTGCTGTTTCTGTGTTTTTGTAGAGAAGAGAATAATTTGTAGTAGCTAGCTGGGGAGGGGACAGTTGAGAGAGTTAGGTGGAGACTCTGCAAAGAATTTGTAAACTGGGAATTCTAGAATAAAAACATAACAGCTACTGGCTATGGTGTATTCTTGAGGAACAGTCACCCCTGGACCTGATGTCTTATAACTGTCATAGCTGGTAAGCCCCTGAGTTTTTACACCAGCCCTGTAATAGAAATGAGAAAAAACAAGCCTTAGAAACTAGGCCAGGCCACTTGCCCAAGGTGATGTGGGTGGCAGTGTCTCCCTGAAGCTTTGTGCTCATCTGCTTTGATGCTTCTAAGTGAACCATCGTGGTTGGTGTCAGCGTTAACGTTGGTGTCGTCATCACTGTCATCATTGTGTTAGATTGCTAGGACTGTCATAACAACTGCTGCACGCTGGGTGGCCGAAAGGAGAGACATTTATTGTTCCATAGTTCTGGCAGTGAGACATCTGAAATGAAGGGACTCCTGGGGCAGGGCTGGTCCTTCTGAGGATGTGAGGGAGAATCTGTTCCATGCCTCTCCTTTCTGGTGGTTTGGAGGTGTGGCCTTGGAGAAGCAATTAGGTTTAGATGAAGTAACAAGGGTGGTGCCCCCACAGTGGGATTAGCGTCCCCATAAGAAGAGGTACAGCACACAGCACACAGCGTTTTCCCTGTTCCTCTGTGCTCCCATTTTTCTGTTTTTATGAGGACACCAGTCATATCAGATTAGAATCCACCCTAATGACCTTGTCTTAATAATCTACAAAGATGATTTTTATATGAGGTGATGTTCTCAAGTGCCAGGGGTTAGGAGCCCAATATAGTGGGCTTTCCTGGTGGGACATAACTCATCCATAACATCTTCCTCATTATCCTTATTACCATTTAGCTGATAAGAAGTAAATATGGTAGATTATTGCATCTGTCTTAGTTGGGTATAATAAATTACTCTAGACCTGGTGGCTTAAACAGTAGACATTTGTATCTCACTGTTCCAGAGGCTGGGAAACCTGAGATTAAGGTGCCAGAGGACTTGGTTTAGAGCAAAGATGGTCTTTCTGCCTGACAGATGGCCACTTTCTTGCTGTGTTCTCACGTAGTGGAGCTATCTCTTCCTCTTCTTATGGGGACACTAATCCCACCATGGGGGCACCACCCTTGTTACTTCATCTAAACCTAATTACTTCTCCAAGGCCACACCTCCAAATACCATCACACCGGTGGGTAGGGTTTCAACATATGAAATTCAGGGGACAAGGAACATTCAGTCCTTAACAATCTCCTCCAGAGATTTATCTTTGCCTTCTTAGAAAATCAGTTATGCCAATGGAACAAGAGCAATTATTTTGCACGGTGTATGAAGAATACCAGCCAAGCATTCGTCCCAGTTTTCAACCATAAACCTGGCATGTACAAGGCCACAGGCAGAAACGTTTCCTCTCTGCCTGCAATATGGCATTTTCCAACTCTCATTGACATCTCTGGAGCCATTACTTTCCTGCAAATGACTTCAGTGGAACATACACGAGCCCCTCAGAAATTCCATCTCCATGGCGCTGAGATGTGTAATAAACAGAGAGTGCTCTATGATGCCCTCACAAGGCAAACATAGAGTGTGCAGACTCAGAATTTATGGGTGACCTCTGCATGCAAAGCTGTTACCCTTAACAACCATTGCCATTCTATTATTTCCTCCAGGGGCCTTGCAAGATCTAGAGGGACATCTGCCTGGTTCAGCTTCCCCACTTCCCTAAGTTTTCTCAGCATCCATTGGATCTTGCAAGAACTAGGAAAGTTCTGCTTTCTTGCCTTATTTCTGGACCCCACATCCTGATGGCTCCAACTTCCTGCTTTTCTGGGACTCCCAGTGAGCTCAGGGGCTATCCTTTCTCCAACTAGAGGTCCACAGGTCACAGAATCTCTCTGTGACCCCCAGTGAGCTCAAGGGCTATCCTTTCTCCAGCTAGAGGTCCACAGGTCACAGAATCTCTCTAAGACACCGGAGGAAGCCAACCCCAACTATATGTTGCAATTAGTCGCCTCCTTGTTTCTCTCTGTCATCTCTCTCTTCTGTGTGCTCAGGTTCCTTCTCAGTTCAGCCCTTGGTACAATCCACAGTGGCATGCTATGTGGACACATTCGTGTGAAGCCAAAGGACTTGGGATTTTGGCAGCTTCTGAGATATTCAGCTGAGAATTTAGCCGCTTTGCCACTATTGAGTTTCTATGGTGAACAATACAAACCCAAGGGCCCATCGGTGGGTCCACACCTACGGTGAATCTTAGAAGGGTACAAGTGAAACTTATTAAATGTAGAATATAAATGTCTGAACACAATAACTCTGAAAATGCCATGAAGGCTATGTTAACCAGTTCAATGAAAATATTTCAAATTATATATAAAATCAGCACATTGCACCCCATGATTGTATTAATATACATAGCTATGATTTAATAAAAAAAATAAAGAAAAAAGAAGAGGGAGTAATAGAAGTCGTGTTTCATAATGCAAACCTTGTGGATCAAGAAATAGCTAAGCCTAACAAGGTATTTATTCAGGATTATCTGTGGTCACGGTTGGTTTCTACCCTCTCAAAGTTTATTTGACATTTATATAATGTGCATCATATAGTTATATATTTACATGGATTTCTCTTGTTTGTATTCATTTGTTTACTGCAATGTGCATTCGATTATTTAACAAATAACATTCGCAGACATCCTTTTGCAACAGGAGACCCTCTTAGACATTCAGCATTGGAGTGTTTGTAACCTTTTCTTAAGTTCTGAACGGCTGGGAAGGCTCAGTCCATTTGGAAACTGTCTGTTAGGGCTGAAAAGTTGCTTGGAGATTCATTGGTGCAGACTTTTCATTTCTCAGACAGAGAAAGTGAGGCTTCAGGAAGAGGCGTGACCTGGTTGTGGTGTGTTGGGATTCAGGTTTTATAGTTTGCACTTCAGCTTAGACTAATAATATACGCATACCTCTGCCTTTGACATTCATGGCCAAATGCCTGTGTTAACAGGAGTCTCAGTCTTTGAGTCTCTATCCAGAAATTCCATCTACCTTCATGTTTCAGCATCATGTGAGCATGTGTTATTGCATGTGTGTAATAGCATTCATGTGTTATTGAATTATTTTCATTTAATCCAACATTGCACAGTTCAACTATATCGTCGTCATCATCACCACCACCACCACAACCATCACCATCATCAAAAGGAAATTATGAAGAGACATTGGCATTCAATGAGCTCTGGATCTTTCTTCATCAAGAATCTTCAGAAATCCATGATCACAATCATTTTGTCAATCTCATTCAGATCTATTTGTATTTTTGTTCCTTTCTTCTCCTAGGTATTTCTTTGTTATCTTAACTTTTTAGTTAAGAAGTTTTAAAAAGGAATGTGAAAATATTTTAAAAATGTAAACGGAGATGTAATCACATGACGCACCACACAGTGGTTTTCATTTTGCTTATTCCTTTCCACGTGCCTATGTGTTTTTATTGTCTATGTCAGTCTGTGTTCCGCCATCTATCCTTAACATACTGCATTTTCCAATTTGTTTCCTTGTTTGTTTTTGAGACAGAGTCTCAAGCTGTTGCCCTGGGTACAGTTCTGTGGCATCACAGCTCACAGCAACCTTCAACTTTTGGGCTTAAGCGATTCTTTTGCCTCAACCTCCCAAGTAGCTGGAACTATAGGTGCCCAACACAATGCCTGTCTAGTTTTGGGGTTTTTTGGGTGTAGTTGTCTTTGTTATTTGGCAGGCCCTGGCTGGAACCTAGCCAGCTCCAGTGTATGTGGCTGGAGCCCTAGCCGCTGAGCTCGCTACAGGCGCCAAGCCTGCATTTTCCAATTTGGACAAAATTTCCAACACTTGCTTTCACTTGCGGCAAAATACACATAACGGAGAATTTACCATCTTAACCATTTTTAAGTGTGTAGTTCAGTGGCAGTAAGTGCATTCCCATTGTTGTGCAGCTATCATCAGCAGCCATTCACAGAACACTTCCCATTTTGCAAAACTGAAACTCCGTACCCATTAAACAAATCCTCATTCTCCCCTTCCCCATCCTCAGGCAACCACAATTCTACTTCCTCTGTGAATTGACTTTCTGTTTACCTCATATAAGTGGAATCATAATGTATTTATCCTTCAGTGGCTGGCTAATTTCACTTAGTGTGATGTCTTTAAGGTTCATTCGTGTTGTAGCATGTGTCAGAATTTCCTCTCTTTTTAAGGCTAAATAACATTTCATCATATGCATATACCACATTTTATTTATCCATTCACCTGAATTGACCATTATTTGTAATGACTTTGTGATATTGCATTATGTTGTTGTATGCTAATGTGCTTAGACTGTTTTGCTTAATTTTTTACCACTTAAATCTATGTGTCTGGTTTTTGTTTCTCTACAATTGGAATCGAGGCTCGGTGCCTGTGGCTCAAGCGGCTGGGGTGCCAGCCACGTACATCTGAGCTGGTGGGTTCGAATCCAGCCCGGGCCCGCTGGGCAACAATGATGGCTGCAACCAAAAAAATGGCCGGGCGTTGTGGCAGGCACCTGTGGTCCCAGCTGCTTGGGAGGCAAAAGCAGGAGACTCTCTTGAGTCCAGAAATTGGAGGTTACTGTGAGCTGTGATGCCACGGCACTCTATCCAGGGTGACAGCTTGAGGCTCTGTCTCAAAAAAATAAAATAAAATAAAATAAAATAAATTAAAATTGGAATTGAGTGAAGTTTAGACATTTAAGCATTTATTGAATCTTTGAGTATTTGGTATATGCCCGGTGCCATACCAAAATTGGGAGGAAAGAACTGAATAAACTATGGTTCTCACTCTTGGGAGGCCCACAGTTTAGAGGGGGAAATGGGTTGCTTGTTGTTTTTTTTTTTTGAGACAGAGTCTCACTCAGTCACCCTGGGTAGAGCACTGTGGCATCATCATAGCTCACAGTAACCTCAAACTCTTGGGCTCAAGTGATCCTCTTGTTTCAGCCTCCTGAGTAGCTGGGACTACATGTGTACACCACCATACTCAGCTAATTTTTTTAGTTTTTAAGTAGAATTGTGGTCTTGTTCTTACTTAGGCTGGTCTCAAACTTCTGAGGTCAAGCAATCCACCCACTTCCACCTCCTAGAGTGCTGGGATTACAGACTTGAGCCACCATGCCTGGCTGGAAACAGATCAATTAATTGACCAATATAGTTCAGAGCCTGGAATATCACAGGCAGTTTTCTCCATTCCCTTCCTACTGTTATTTTTTACTTTCTTTTTGTCTTCCTGATAGTGTTTGCATCTCCGTAAAAGGTACAACATAGCTTGCATTTAACCCAGTGCATTAGCCCCAGCTACATCTCGACTCCAGAGCTGGCAGCCTGTCAGGAAGCCAGTTTGGACTGTGCAAAGCTGTGACCCCTGACACACCTTTGCAAAACAGCACCATCAAATCTAGACACGAATTCATCATTTGTGAAAGATCATTTCCTGCTGTCGTTACTGTCTGTAGCAGCTCCAGTGACATGTGCTAGCACAATGAGCCCCATTTAATCTCACTAATGCATCTTTTTCCATGGGCAAACCACACCCAGACCCATTCCAAATGAGTTGAACTCAGTCATCACTTACCATGGGAATAACATTAAGCCCTAATGGGGACCCGCGGACCCTCGCAGTGGCTTGCTGAGTGATGAGCCATCCCCTGAGGGAACTGGTCCCAGGATTCTGCTTGGATCCAAATGAGGTGACTCTCTTGGTTCTTGACTTGAGGATCAGAGGTTTTGGTGGACCCCTTACCAGTTCCAAATACAAAGGACTAGCAAATGCTAGCAAATGTCTGCAGGAGGCTGGCTTGGCCCTTCTTGTAAAGGAAGTTCAGGTTTTTCTTCCCTCCAGTCTGATGTCAACAGCAAAACAGGCCTTGAAAACACCCAATAATGCTACTCTAGCAGGGAATGGAATTTTGATAAAAGTAAGTCAAAGAGAAGAACATAGTTTCTTCTTTTGAGTAAATATTCATTTCTCTCAAGCTCTTTTCACTGCTATGGCTGTAAAATGACAGTCCTGGTTGGGAGGTTCCTCCCTTATCTGATGGCCAAGCAGGGTATGGCGGCAGAAAGGAGGTGGCTGACTTTGGGGGAGAAGGGTTTCTTCTCTTTCCTTTCACAGGCTCTTCTGGCCTCTTTCTAACATTGGACCAAGTGGGCTAGAAGGGTCCTTAAGGCGGGTGTGTTGTCTAGGACATTCTCCAGGTAAGAAACCAGATGAGCCTTTGAAGCTTGAAGCCCTTGCTAGCAATGAGTGCCTCTATTTTGTACACCTATGTAGCAGAGAGCCAAACTGTTTAAGTGTAGTTTAATCAGATCTAATCAATGTGGGAGCATCTGCAGACATTTGCACATCTCTGTCCCTCTCAGCAGGACTCACAGTCTTCCCCTTTGGTTCTACCCCTTCCCGGCTGGGCAGAATAATGAATAGAAATAACTTAGAACTGGAAGGGCCCCTAATGTCTTGGGTGAAGCACTTTATCCAGGAATGGGAGGGGATCCCTAGAAGGAAAAAGGTGAGCCTGAAAGTCAGGAGTAAAGCAGAACAAAGAAGCCTGGGGGCTGTCTAGGGTCTTAGGTGAAATGAAGGAGAAGGACAAAGTCTTGTGGGGCAGCTATGGGACAGGCTGGAGGTTGAAAGCAGAGTAAAAGGGAAGAGTGTTTTAGGAAGTTTTGCTATAGAGTGTGAATTCAGTCTCCTTCAGTGGTCTTTAAGAAATTAAAAAAAAAGGTTTAAAAACTATTTTTGGCCATCAAACTCTTGTTTACTTAACAGCTCCTTGGTGCATAGACTGGACTTCTGGCCTGGTTGATTGGATTTGGGTTACGAGATTTTTAAGAACCAGTGTGGCCTAAAGCACAGTGATGTCAATAGTTTTCCTTGCCTAGTAACCATGTTTTCTAATGATTTAATTCTCACAGCAGTACTTTTGAGATAGGTAGTATTATACAAGTTTCTTTGAGACTGTCTCACTTTGTTGCCCTGGGTAGAGTGCTGTGGCATCACAGCTCATAGCAACCTCAAACTCTTGGGTACAAGCAATCCTCTTGCCTCAGCCTCCTAAGTAGCTGGGACTACATGTGCCCACCACAAGGCTGGGCTATTTTTAGAGACGGGGTCTTGCTCTTCTTCAGGCTGGTCTCAAAGTCCTGAGCTCAGGTGATCCACCCGCCTCAGCCTCCCAGAGTGCTAGGATTACAGGCATGCGCCACAGCCATTATATAGATTTTATAGATGAATAACCCAAGCGTCAGAGAGGAAAAATGACTAACTCAAGACCACACAGCTGAGAAGTGCCCAGAAGGTCTTCAGTGTGAGAGTTGCACTGTTACTGAAGGTAGCCGCATTTGATGGTTGGGTGGGTTATGTCAAGAAGGGAGTTGGCATCCTTCTCTAGGAAAAAGAGTTCAGCAGAATGAGCCTGAGAAAGGGTGCCAGTGCCGTGAGGCTCAGGCTCTTTCTGTTAATCTGAGCACAGGGTTTAGCCACCCCCACTGTGGTCTCTAGTTCACCACTTCCATTTTGACCCCACATGCTGCCACTTCCAAGCACTAGATCTTCAAGGCTGAGGGAGGATAGAAGAGGTAGGGGTGGCAGAGATGGAGCCAGAGGCAATTACATGAAGATAATTGATTTTAATTTACAAATTAACTTCTTCAGCCCCGTGAAATCTTTGAAACAAAGATATCCCTGCCAAACATTTACACAATTATTCTTATGACCATCAAGATCACCAGCATCTCTCAGGAGCATTTTTCCTTGTAATTTTGAGAATCTTAAGCTTTATTCACTTAAAAAAAATAAAACAGCCATAGCAACAATTAAACCCCTTCTACATATATTCTGTGCTGTGCCAGTTTAACTCTCTCTATTTACAAATTGGGAGCATCTTGGGGGAGGAATCTGGTCAACCTGGTCCCACTTCTTATTAAAGTCATTTACGTGCTAGTGAGGGGCTCAATGAAAGCTTATCGATGGGATTTGAGCTAAGAAGCCTGAAGTTCAGAGGGATGAACTTGGCCATAGAGCTTGGCCAAGACCACACCATGTGTTACTAAGGAGGTGGTTCTAGAGCTGACTGTTTAAGGGCAACACAGAATGAGGCAAAGTGGTGCAACGTTTGCAGTAAATAAAGAAACCGTACTACCACTTTTTCTTTTCTTTTTTTCTCTTCTTTTCCCTCCCCTCCTCCTCCCTCCCTCCCTTCCTTTCTTCCTTCCTTCTTTCTATTTTTTTTCTGACTTAGCTCTCATTTGGCTGCTGAGTAATTCAGTGCATGGGTTCTGGCATCAGAATGAGGTCATGCCCTCTCTGAAGGGAGAGCCACACTTCCACTTCCACTTCCACGTTCCTGCAGGAGAAGCTGAGAGCATGGTGGGGACTCCACACCCATTTGCAGAATTATCTTAGCTCAGGACTAGAGCCAGAATATTTTGGCTTAGGTCCTGGCTTCACCACCGACAAGCCCTATGAACAAGTGCTTAGCCTGTCTAAACCTCAACCTGATCAATCCTAGTGGTATATCACCCTAGGATTGTTGTAAGGATTTAATGAAACTCTCAACTCTTTGTTACATTTTAATAAAAATTAGTCACTGACTTTTGAATGGACTTTCAATAAAAAGACATTATTCAATAAAAGTAAGCATCAAATACAACTTGACTACAATTGTCATTGCTGGTGTTATTAATATTATGATTTACTCAAATGATTTCTCATTAAAAATGGGGAAATGTTATTCTATGTTTCTTCTCTCTATTTAGAGATGATTTATCATCTGTGCCCCTTTATCTAATTCAATTTGAAATTTACAAGCCATCAATAATCAGTGATCTATTATCAACCTGTTACCAGTCTTGACTTGAAGTTAAGCATGGCTTAAAATGAGATTGTCCAAGTCTAGTTATTTTGAGTTTTTCAACATCTGAGCCCCCACAGTATGCCAGGTGCTCACTAGATTCAGAAATGGAGGAGAACTGACCTACAGCCAGTGTGGGCTGGGGCCCGGCAGGTTCATGGCCACCACAGTGCCAAGGGTGGGGTGCATCAAGCTTAGTCTTCCTTGGGGGGACACCTACTTTCTTTTAGTTCCCAATTCTTTTTTTTTTCTAAATATATTTATTTTATTATTCTTCATTACATTATTCACCCCCCCCATCCCTACGTGGTAAGACAGAATTGATTTACAGAAAAGAATACAGAAAACACTAAAGCTCCTGGTAGAGGGAGAGATTTCAAGTGGGGAGAGAGATGCTCTCTCCATTCCTCTCCCGGTCTTTCCCCGTCTCCTCCTCTAGGCCTCTAGCCTCAGGGTATATATAGGTGTATGGGTTCCTTGGCCAGGAAACAA